>KK115971.1:491526-536743 GCA_000611955.2 Stegodyphus mimosarum | reverse complement strand
TATATCGTTTTCCTGAGTTCAATTAATCTGTAAGACTAATGATCCACACTCGGGAAATCTTACCGTAAATTTGAATCAAAGAACAACAGATCAGTGGCAACCACAATTGTTCGAATGAATAATGGACGAAGACACTCCAGCTACTGTTTCCGGTAGCTGAATTGTACCATAAAAATGTTACTCTTTTTTTTTTCAAATGAGATATAAATACCGGCCTATTTGTCTTAAGCTCTACGCAAAAGCATTTGTCTTCATAAACTCGAAGGCTTTATGTGTTTCGGCACATCTAGATAATTCAATCCAGTTCAGTCTAATTCTAATACTTCCCCAAATACGTATAACGTACAGAAAAATTACAAAGTACTGAAGAAATAATATCTTAACAAAGTGAAGATATTTTATAGAAAGCGTATCTGTTTACAGAAAAATTTGCAACTAGCTCTAGGGTCTTAATAAAGATATTTATTCATTCTGGTAATTTCGCTTTTGAATCTTGAATCAGTCCATAAAAGCGTAATTAAATCCGTTTTCTCCTGATGTCTTCGTATTTTTGAGCTTGCCTGTACCAAAGACGAATTATCAGTGCCTGGGGACATCATTAAGCTGAATACAATTCTGAAGTATTCTTGAAGATATATTTATCGTTCAAAAATCGATATGAAGTGCCTTTTGGTGCATTATGTATTCGGTACTTAACTTTCAAACTAATCATGTGGCAGGTTTCAGGAGAGAAAACATGGCATTTCATTCATTCAGCGTGAACGCTGTTAAACAGTGGCATTTTATCGTCCAAGACTTTTAAATCTGAGAAGAAACAAAAGAAATCCTGCCATTTTGTATGAAATTATATGAGCTGAAATTCCTTTCCCATAACCTAATGTTTTCTTTTGATTATTTTGCTGCTGATCGCATTTCTCATTTTCAGCACTGAAGCCTCCTAAACTACCTATATAATTAAAATACATTAACACGCCGAACAAATATTATATATTAATTTAGATTATATATATTAATTTAGATGTCAAACAACAAAAATCAGCGTTATATTTTCAAATCTTCTCAGGCCTAGTTTCGATGGTTTTACCGAACCACCATCCTCAATTGCAAAAGCACAAATGAACGAGATAAGATATAATGATTTAATAAGATAAGATAAGAAAGCCTGGACAGGAGAAAAGTTACTGGCGCCATCTGTTGATGAAACCAGAACTAAAACATAATTTCTTTGAAGGCTGGAGGCAATGATGGATTGGAATTAGGGTAGTTAACTATCTTAATTTAATTTCTCTGCTGCCAAAATTATTCAAAAAACATTTGCCATTAGTGAACTGGATTTTCTAGAGGCATTTCACATTCAAAAAAATCTTTCTGTTCTAGTTAACGAACCTGATTCCAATCCATCTTTGCCCTCAGCCTTTAAAGAAATTATGTTTTATTTCTGGTTTCATCAACAGATGGCGCCAGTAGCTTGTCTCCTCTCCAGGCTTTCTTATCTTATCTTATCCAATCATTATATCTTGTCTCGTTCATTTGCGATTTTGCAGCTGAGGATGGTGGTTCGGTAAAAACCATAGAAAATAGTCCTGTGAAAATTTGAAAATATAACGCTGATTTTTGTTGTTTGACTTCTAAATTGTTATCTACATAAGACAACGAAACATTTTACTAAAATTACTATTTACTAATTAATAACCAAAACTTTTCATGAAAATATTCGTTTAAAAGCAATTAAATGGTTATATTTTAAATTTGACGAAAGTATCATATTTCACTATCTGAATATAAAAAAAAATATTCTGTACGTTTTCAGTAATGCACATAAATTACACAGGGTGGCTAAAAAAACTTTCATGGTCTGTAAACACCTAGGGGTCTATCGTAATGAAACTTCGGATATTATTATTTGAAAGCATGCGCTTGAAATTATGATGATTTAAAACCACAGATCTCTCACAGTTAGGGTTACAAGGAAAGCATTTCAAAAGTCAACACCCCTTTTCTTCCTGCACAAAATTGATAAGCGCATTGAAAAACGCCAAATTGTTTTGGAACACTACACGTATGATGAAAATTGTTGGCGCAAAACATTTGCAAAGAAGGACATTGGAAAGAGCAAGTGACAACACAAAGATGAGGTACGCTGATGTCACAGGTTAGATAGTAGATCCACCAACCACAGAAACCATCTGCTAACATTGTTTGTGGAAAAACTTTAATCAGCTTAATGGGAAGATTGTTTCTTCAATCATTTGTCTAAGCATGCTAACAAGATGGCACTTACAGAGAAACGAAGTGAATTGATAAATCTATTTTATATGAACGTGGAAAATAGTGCTGAATCAGTGCGAATTCACCCTTGAAATCTTAAGGTAAGACGGGCCCTATGTTCCTTGAAAACTGTATGTAATTTGGTAAAAAATGAAAAAAAAAGAATAGTAACATATGTGATAGGCCGCAATCCGAAAGATCATGTTCTGTGATCACTACAGGTCTATTGCATACCGCAAGAAATGTTGCCCATAATTTGGATGTACCGAAAAGCACAGTCCTGAAGCTTCTACGCTCTTCTTGTGGATGTTCCTTATCGATTCTAGCTGTCCATATGTTGGAAAGAAACGAGCAAGAGCTTGTCAAATTCGCATAATTTTTCCTCATCAGAAATGATGAAGGCAGCTGATGGAAGGCAGCCGGATATTATGTACGGATAAGCCGCATTTCTTCTTAACAGGGGACTAAAACTTCTACAACTTCATTCACTGAGCTGATGGAAATCGTCACGATGTGGCACCAGAGCCTTTCCTCGAAGCTAAAGTGACAATGTATTGCGGCATTGCAAGCACATTCGTTCTCGGTCCGCACATCTTCGAAAATGTCCCTTTCACAGGTATGAAAACGTGCTCGATCGCAAATGCTTGGTAAGCAACAATTCTGCAGAATAACATAATTCCAGGATCGTAGAAAAAAACAGTCGTTAATGTCACTTTATGAATGCAAGGTGGTGCCTTCCACACGTCGCCATAACCGTTTAGCAATTGCTTCAGCAGCACTTGGGATATAGAGTCATCTCGCGATCCCCTCCCCCCCCGACCACATTCCGATGGATTTGCTGGGTCTGGGGTTATCTCAGATCTAAAGTGTGTAGAGCCATTAGGTTATTTCGAAAACAAGACATGTGAAAAATGAGCAATGCCCTCGCTGGACTCGAACCTCAGTACGCGCCAAGTACGCGCTGAATACGCGCTCAGTACGCGCTGATTACGCGCCGAGTCGGCTGACTATTACACCACAAATGCATGCTAAGAAGGAGGGATAAGTACCTTATACACTCATCCTTTTAAGGGCGACTGGGGTTTACGGGCTCCACTCGCCAAATCATTGTGGTGGAGAATCATTATCCACTATCTTTTTTAGTTCGGGCGCCACTGTATAGATGTTAGGTTATTTCGAAAGCAGGAGATGTGAAAAATGAGCAATGCCCTCGCCGGGACTAGAACCTCGAACCTCTCGAATACTCGCCGAGTGTGCTGAAGATTACACCACCATGGCATGCTAAGAAGACGGGAGAAATATCTTATAAGTGTACGCATCAAATCCATGGGATTTATCAGGATTGAAAGATGTCATAAGACGTGAACTTATGCACATTCCTCCAGCGATGTTACCTTCGTGATTATTGTCAATAACCTCCCGCATTACAATGCACTGGAGATGAAGTACTTTGTAAACTTGTAATTCCAAAGAAATTTTTACCTCTCCTTTCTTTTGTTGTAATTAATCTTTTAGAATGCTCTTTTTTGCAGATATTTTATGCCGGAAATTTTCGTCATAAGTGTATCTTTCCAAATGCCACTTATGCGTTTTTAATGCGGTCATCAATTTGCGCAGGGAAAATTTGGATGTTTGTATTCAAAAACTTCGACTGTGACCGTAATCGTGTGTGCTCTATTATTTTAAATCATCACAATGTCGAGCGCATGCCTATAAATAACAGTATCTGAAATTTCCTTTCGATTGGTTGAACGGATAGGCCACTAGAGGCTCATATATCGGTAAAAAACATTTTTTGACCACCATGTATTTTTTGAAGTTATTACATTATTTTTGCTTAATACCTTTATTATTACTCGTATTTTTATTATTATTATTTATTTATCGTATTTTTTTATTACTCGTATTTTTCTATTTTATTCCTTACTCTTCTATGTCTTTCAATTATAAAACCTTTCAATGCATTCAATATCAGAGAAATTAATGTTTTAAATTATAAAATAACATAGTTGTTCGTTACATTCTCCGTATTGCAATGAACGACTGTGTTATATATTTTAATGTAACGTTTGCTGCTTCGTAAGATTAATGTGGTGTTACTTAAATCTGAGATAATTATTATGATACGTGTAATTAAATTAGGATCATGATGCGATATAATTAAATTGGAGTTAAGCTTTGAACATTTTTTTGCCTGTCATAACGAATTAAGGTTTTTATATTAAAATTTGTTATTTTCTCATTAAGCCATTCAAGCCATGTCGTATCAATATTTTAAGGCTTATTTTCATTAAATATTGTTTCGTTTGCTTGAGACAAATCCCGTCACCGAAAAATAAACAAAAAATTAGCGAAAGAGAAAAGTAATTAAGCATTTACTGTTGGAAACTATTAATGGTTTACTTACATTTATTATTCATATCCAGGTTTGAAAGAATTTTTTGTTCCACTTTTAAACATAATATACGCTCCAGATGTGATGAATTAAAAATTCACTTTCATTAGTAATCCATGACGTTTACTCCTAATTATTTAGTAAACTGCAATATTATGATATAGTAGGTTGTTCCAGCAATTAATATTTTGTATTTTCAATATTTTATAAAACATAATCTCTATTCTTTGATAGTGTATTTCCGGTGCTACATTTTCTCTCCTTGAGTTATTCGCTGTATTAGATAATTATCTTAAGAAGTTTTTTCTTAAGCGAGATAAAAATGGCAAATTTTAAATGTTTTGGAAATGAAAATTCTTAAAGGTTAATTTTTAACTTAGCATCTACTTACAGAAAGCAAATTAATAAGCTTACGGCCGGATTATTCGGTATAGAAAGCTGCCTTCTATATTCATTACACATGAAAATTTCCGTCTTTTGAATGTGTCTGATTTCGGTTTGGATGCATATTGGAAGAAAAGAAATCAAGGTGCAAAATGAGAGAGTCATTTTTTAATTAAAATCAGGAAAATACCGCTTATTCATGACATTTTGAGGAACTTTAAAATTTCAGGGCTAAACCCGTAACGCCCAGATGTTAAGAGAGCTGAAATCGACAAATATTAGAGGAACTAGAAGAATAGCTTTAACGATCAAGTTCACAGAAAGAGCATGGCACAATAACTGTTTGGTAGTTTACGTTAAATATAATATAAATACAAACCAGTTCTCTTTAAAGTGACCCTTGTGAAAGGAAACCTCTTCTCAGCAAGTAGCTTTTGGTTTTTTTCCCGTAATCCAAATAACCGTAATCTTTAAAAGGAAATTTAATTCACTAAAACATTGCACATTGTAACTCTGGATATGAAAAAGAATTGTATTTAATTCAGAATAGTCTTTTCCTTTTAAGAAACTGTTTGTGTTAAAAGTACTGGATTCATTCTTATCGTTAGAATAAAGCCATGCTATGAAATCTGTAGGAATAGCTGCAGCCACTTTAAGACAAAAAAATCCATAATAAATCCTATGTACTCACTTATAAGTATAACTGTGGCTACTCGTATAACATGGCATAATGCTGGTAGTTCACTCTGAATTCGAATCCAAACAGATTATATGGGTGTTTCTGTAATTTTCTTCATGTGTATCGTGAAACTCAGCATGTCTGCCTTAAGAAATGATTCAGGAAGGCAATCTTTCTTTTTAGCAAAAAAACAGTCGCATGTTATACGGTGATCAATCAAGCAAACAAAACGAGCTGCTTGTAACTGTCCGTAATGAGATAGATATATTCCTCAAGGGAAGAAGAGGAAGAATGTCATTGTTTGTTTACATTAGTTATAATTAAGTCACGTGATCAATGAGGTCATAGGAATGTATGTCAATGAAATTCGCCTTTTCTCAATAACTACTTACTGCCTGAGCGTCCAGCTACTTAATAAGTTATTTAAAACATGAAAGCATATAATGCCTTATAAGCATGTAATGATCAGTTTGCGCTAATTCATTGAACAAAGCTACTATAACTACATAAAAATATTTAAAGATTTAAAAAATAAGCGGAAAATATGGCTTTTTTTAAATACACTTTAAATACTACAATAGTTAATTGGTGGCGTTCAACGATTTCTGACTTAATTGGAATTGCATTTATACAATGGGGCTGCAGCGAATAATACAGCTTTTTGTACAATTTCTTTAATAGAACTTAATAGAACTAACTTTAATAGAACTAGAGTGGTTTCTAATATTCTTCTAAAAGGCATCGATTAGAAAAAATATTTTAAATCTTTTTTTTTATTTTTCAGTGCACAAAAGCATCTTGTTGTTCAAGAATTAAATTAAATACTTAATAAAGAATTATGAACCATTGTACATAGTCCAATCCTTTGCTCGGCAAGGACGTACATATACGGCCTGGAATATTTTGTGTGATATCTGTAGGAATATATATATATATATATACGTGCATCTTAAAATACGTCCAGAAATTGAGGCATATTAAAAATACTTAAATACAGATGTAAAGTACTAAGGATATTTTGCATGAAAATCAAGAAAATACTTTTTTCTTATTGTAAGTTTTGAAAATTTGGGCTTTCTTAAATGAAACCCTCTGCCGGTCAGAGTCCGACTATATTTATGTACGTTTTGGTATGCTATTGTATATTTGAATACATATTAGCGTTACTGGCATTACATTAAATATAAATTCTTCATTTTATTTCGCATTTTTTATTGGAGAATTTGACACAACAGCTGTTCTGTAGCAACCAAATCGTATTTCTGTAGTAAAATTCCTTTCTGCTTTCTATTTATGTAATAAAGCCTGAAGGATATTCCACAGAGAACCATGAAAAAAAAATCAAAAAGGGATATTAAAGCAATGTAACATAAGGTAAAAGATAGACTGGATGGATTAAAGTCATAAATACTGAAGAATGACCATACGAATTATTAGCATGAATCCTCATAGGCAAGACAATTGCATTTAAACTCTTCATTTAAGAAGACAAGACCTCATAAAATGATTAGTTTGGTTTATTTAATTACGGTAAGGTATTTGAGGGTTATTCTCTTAAGGGGAGGGATGCGTGAAGGACTAAGGGGAACTCTCTCTTATACATGTTACACGTGTTGGAAATCATGAAAATGCCCACGGAGCCAGTCCGTTCGAGGTATTCGTAACTCAGACCGAACTACCTCTATTCAGCGACTTTTGCCGTTCAGCCGCTGGTAGATCCCTTCAATGAATGATTTGCTTCTTAAAAATGTAAGAGGTTATAAGAATTGAAAAGATGATTCTTTATCAACAACGTACAATATAACGTTAGAAAAATCTCCAGTAAATTAAAAAAAAAGAAAGCAAAATAAATGCATAAAATTATTATGTATCATGAACATGTATTATGAACTAAATGAATTTTTATTTAAATCGGTTGCAATTAAATTATTAAAAAAATTATTACTGAGAACTTTGTTTATTGTATTTAATTCGCTGAGTTTGTCAATCACTAACAGACAAATTAAATTTGAAAGTCAGATATTTTACGCTATACTGAATGGCATCACACTGGGGCATAGAAGATAAAAGTATTTTATTTCCAACAGTGGCAACACATAGCTGTTAAGTGAAATAGTTTGTTGATTTTATTTGAAAGCTCTTACGCTTTGAAGAATTGGAAAATACTGTTACACAGAGGATAAAAGAATATTCAGCTTAAAGCAGTGGCGAAAAGTTTTGAAATTACAGAGTTTATTAATCAAATATTCATTAATTTCAAACAAATTATGAAATAATAAAGAACAAGCTCCAAATTATAATTCTGGCTTCGAGGTAGACATATTCGGGTGCTAGACTTTATGTGTTCAAAATTGGGTAGCTCTATGTGTAGCTGCACGTTGCAAAAACCAGGCATACTGACAACACAGCCAGGTATAAGATAGCCATGACAAAATAACCTACGACAAACTAGATCACAATAAAATATTTGTATACTAAGTTTCTAAAATTAAAGCTAGATAAATAGGATATTTATAGCTATACTTAAGCTTTTTTACTGCTGATTAATCTGACGGGAAAGAGAGAGTTGGGGTGATTTGGGCGTTCTAGAATGGTGAGGCATTATGATGAACGAATAGATAGAATTTTCGACAGAAGTTTCTATATTTTCGACAGAGATTCACTTAATGGAGACGGTTACTGTGATGACACTATCCTCACCTACGTGTTTGTTTTTTCAAGGGTTTACAGGAATAATATACAACAGACAGTTTTAAATTTTTGGATTTATTTAAAATATTCTTGTCATCATTGTTCATTTTAATATCAGAATTAAAATCTTGATTTTTTTCTTATTTTCTTCTCTGCTGATCTGAAAAAAAAAGACAGAGAACTCTTCATTTCCTTGAAATAATTTATTAAAACTGTAAAATTTCCTTTCAATTCTGTGTAAATAGGTAATTTTGAGAGCTTTGAAACCATATTAATTTCTAAATGCAAGTACTGAATTTTAATTTTCATTTCTGTAACTTTTTACTAATCTTTTCTTCTAAGTATTCTTACTTTCTTTCATTTTATTATTATTTCGATAGTTTCTGCTGTTGTATTTGGTTTTCTTAAAACAAGTTTATTTTGTAATCTTAAATGATTTTAATTTGTTTTACCTTTTTTACTTACAAATGATCAAGTATCAGTATTTCTTTATCTGCGTATCCCCTAAATGAACTTATAAAGTATTTGGGGCGGTGCATCCTCCTCCCTCTTTCCAGTATGCCTTCGTGGTGTAAATATAGCACACTCCGTGCGTATTCGAGAGGTCCAGATTTGAGTCCCGGCGAGGGCGTTGCATATTTTTCATATCCTCTGCTTCAAAAATCTAATCTCTCTTATCTAATCTAATCTAATCTCTAAGTAATTATTATTTCTTATCCAGAATCCTACATGAGAAATTCTCAGCCTATGCCAATCTATATGAGAAAATTGAAATTGAAATGCTCATACAGTAGTAGCGTTTTTATGATATTTGTGTAAAAGAGACAATTTGTTATAGCCGTGAGTATATTTCATACCTGTTTGCAGAAAACAATTCTCGAATTTTTATAATAAATTTGAGTTTACACAACTAAGAAATATATATGTATATATAGTTCATTTATTTCGGATATTATAAAATCTGAAACTGATATTTTTTTTGTCCACTGAACACCGATAGTTCGACCCCAAGTTCAAGTCTTTGCCAACGGGCTGACTGTATGGGGGTTTAGTGGTAGTCTCCATGTGAAACGCGGATATAAGCCAATTTTCCTTACAACGCCCTCCATGGGGCATCCCTCCTTTTCCGTACATTGCCTACGGAGCACATAATGAAATTAATAAAATATAAACATACTATTTTAGTATACTAGAAATACTATTCTTCATCATATAAATGTAGTTTAAATTGTTAAGACAAAATTATCATTTATAACATTTAAGATGAAGAGAAAGAAGAAAAAGAAAAGAAAGGCATTATTTGGAAAGAATTAAATTCGCTGGTTACTTTTAACATATATTGCAGGGACAGCAAAACATGTTTAAAACCATTTTGATTAACAGATTAATATTTGTAAAAATATTTGAATGCTTTTCTATTTCAGAAATGTAAGATAAATATTGTACTTCCAAAATATTATATTTTAAACATATTTGCCGATTACATTTTTGCTTGTAATCTGAAATGGGGAAGTTGCAAATAAGAAGAAAAAAATTATCCCAAATTGAGGCTTAATTTCTAAATGGAAGTTATTTCTATTTAATCCTACATGCATTTCTTCCTGCATTTTACTGTTATTTGTTACTGAGAGTGAAAAATGTAACTTTGAAAGTTCCCTTATGAGTCATCAATTGAAAATGTATTCTGAGTTTCTTTTGTGCTTAGCTGAATTAACACGACACTTTTTTCATTAATGTTATTTTATTTTTCTTCCAGATGGAATCGTGATTCCTGCTAAAGTGGGTTATTTTAAATCGATTCTTCTCTCAGAAAGAGGAAAATAGAAACCTGGAATATCGACCTACATTTCGCCTCAAAAACAGAAAGGAAATCACATGATTCACGAAAATATCTTGCATGGATGCAAGGAAGTATAAAATGAAACTGGAGAAGTACTTCCTATGAGCCAATCAAGAACACGAGTTGAAAGAGTCAGTCAAAATGGTCTCCAGTGGCACAGAAACTCACTCAAGTCCATTATTTTATGGGATATGTAGTTTAAAATCAATAAGAAACACGAGATTTTAAAGTCTGATTCAGTCGATCGCTTTTGAAATGGCTACTCTTGAAATCTGACGATTTTGCTTTATTACACTTCTATATGAACACACGAAATGCTATGGATTTCAAAATGTTCAAGTGCTTGGGAGCTATGCTAGAAAAAATAACATGAAGTTTTTTAAGGATTCGTTTATAACTAGGCTTACATAAATAAATATCAAATGTAAGTAACTGAACGAAGAATGTATTTTTAAAGATATACTTTCCTTTCTCCTCAGTAAGCTATGAATAAATCACTCGTGACATTAAATCGAAACCAAATTCTTCTAGTATTTCAATACCTTTTATCATCGTTTAAGAACTGTTGCTTGATGTGCCTTACATGGTCAAGTAATTTTCATATTCACCACATTGTTCCTCTTGGCAACAAACTGAAAGCAACACATTTCGTATTTTGTTTGCTTTGCATTTTATGCAACCTCACGAACGCACAAGTCTTTGCAAATGAATGTGATTTATCTAGAATAGATGATGTGTCCAGTGTTGCTATGACATGTCGCGTACGGACGCTACAACACTTATCTGATGCCAGTAAAACTAATCTGGACGCATCCATATTTCTAAGCATATATTGTGATGATTACAGTTCAGAGAACGTCATATCTAACGGTACATTTAGCAAGTTTGGTAACGTCGAAGCTTTAAGAATAGAAAACTGCAACATCCCAGCTTTCCCAGATAATGCGTTTTGGGATTTGTGTAATCTTGTCAATTTATCAGTAAGTTTAAATAAAACAAACTCCAAAATTATTTCCTTCAGGGAAGAGACGTTTGGTAACTTGCAAAAACTGCAACGTTTAGAATTAAGCTATAATAATCTCGTAGTACTGCCACCTAACTTATTTTGCAACTTGGAAAGCCTGAAAGTTTTAAACCTTACGCACAGTGAACTGGATGATGCACGTAATATAGGACTCGGCTCCATTGAGACCACGCAATGTCTTCCCGAATTGATTGTTTTGGATTTATCGTATAATATTCTGAAAAGTATCCCCGACGGCATATTTTCCTCGCTTGTTTCTCTGAAAATACTTTATTTGAATAATAATCAGCTGTCGGAACTTTATCCTTATGCCTTTAGTGGCCTTAGTAGACTACAGAGTTTGGATTTATCTAATAACAGGATCAGCCATCTACCAGAGCAGATATTTCAACAGTCATCTGACATTTTAGAGCTTTATCTTCAAAATAATTCTCTGAGTTCACTAACGCCGAGAGTATTTCAAGGCTTAAGGCAGCTGGTTGGATTAAACTTGAGTTACAATGCCCTCGAAAATGTTATTTCATCAGAAACTCTCGCGGATTTAAGTCGTCTGTTTGTACTGGATTTAAATCACAACCGCTTTCAACTTGTCACGGTGACTAATTTCCATTTAATTAGAAGCCTGCAGATTTTGTACCTCAGTTTCAATTCTGTTCGTAATATTACCGATAATTCCTTCGCTTCTCTGAGAAACCTTCATACACTGACATTAGCTGGCAATAAGATACGATACATAAGTTCGGATACATTTAGCGGTTTGGAATCTTTAAATTACTTATCTCTCAGCAACAATGATATTGAGAATATTCATCCTCTCGCTTTTGCATCTTGTAAATCAGTTCAAAATTTGAAACTACGATCGAATAAATTAACAGAGTTCCCTAAAGCATTGAATAGTTTATCATTATTAAAACATCTTGATCTTACCCATAATCGAGTTCATAACATCAGCAATGCAACGTTTCAAGGACTAAAGAACATGGTAAGCTTACATATGTCAAAAAATAAAATTGGAAATATGTCAAAAGGTTGCTTTCAAGACTTGACTTCACTGAAAACACTAGATCTTTCCTATAATAAGATACAATCACTCGGCCACAGCTTATTTGACGATGTTCCTGAATTACGAGTAGCTAAGTTTAACGACAATCACTTGACAGATATAAATGGACTTTTCATGAATCTCCGATTCCTTCATACTTTAAATATTTCTCGGAATAAACTCACATGGTTTGATTATGCTCTTGTACCAACAGATCTTAAAACGTTGGATATTCACGATAACGAAATAGATAGTCTGGGTAACTATTTCGAGCTTGAAAATCTAATGAATCTGAGGAACTTGGATGCATCGCATAATATTATTAGAGAACTACAACCAGAATGTTTGCCTAACAGCCTAGAAGTAGTATCTTTTCGAGTGAACAAAATATCCGTTATAAGACCTTTCACATTCATGGAAAAAACCAATTTGTCATTCGTCGACCTGAGGGGCAACGCCATCCGTCATCTTGACATAAATGCTTTTCGTCTTAAAAGTATTCCTTTGAACCACCCGTTGCCGGAATTTCTTCTTTCTAACAACACTTTAACTTGCGACTGTGGAATGGAATGGTTACAGAGGATCAATCATTTTGATGAAAGCCGCCAATATCCTCTCATCCTTGATCTCAAAGAAGTCTTATGCCATGTAACTCTTCCACGGCAAAATGCTGTAGTAGCTATGTCTCTCATAAAGCCATCAGACTTTTTGTGCCGATACCAGATTCACTGCTTTGCTCTTTGCCACTGCTGCGATTTCGACGCTTGTGATTGTGAAATGGTGTGCCCGGAAAACTGCACCTGTTATTCCGATCAGACGTGGAATACCAATATGGTAGATTGCAGCCTTCGAGGTTATTCCCACGTACCCCACAGAGTGCCTATGGATGTAACTGATTTATATCTTGACGGTAATGATATGAGCCACGTGGGAAGCCATTCATTTATTGGTAGGAAGAATCTGCGTGCTTTGCATCTGAACAACAGTAACATTCATGTTATACGAAACAGGACATTCAATGGGTTGCAAAATCTACTAGTGTTGCACTTGGAAAATAATCACATCACTATAATCGAAGGTCACGAATTCATGAATTTAACAAAGTTGCAAGAACTGTATCTTTCTCACAACCGCTTAAGAACGGTTAAGAATGAGTCTTTCAAAAACCTAGTATATCTCAAAATTCTATTCCTAGACCATAATCATATTGTTGAGTTTAATATCTGGAATCTCAAATACAATCGAGCACTGACTAAAGTAAAAATTGGACATAATAAATGGAACTGTGAATGCGCTTTTATTGAGCGTTTTAGATATTGGTTAACCAAACATAAATCCATCATCGTAGACGAAGGTAGTGTCCGCTGCTCGTACAATAACTCCACAACCATGCACCTTTTAGAATACAGTAACTCATCCTGTTCAAATTTTAGCGTTACACCATTTGCATCTGCTGAATTTGTTGAAGAATATATGCCTGTGATGATATTGGTGCCCATGTTGCTACTACTGATTTTAGGGGCGGTATTTTTCGTCTGTAAGTATCGCGACAACATGAAAATGTGGATATATAACAAATATGGTATCAAGCTTTTCGAAAAGAATGACTATCCTGCAGATGGAGAGAAATTGTTTGACGTATTTGTATCTTATTGCAAAAAAGACGAAGCTTTCGTGACTCAAATGGTAGCACCTGAATTGGAATGTGGATCACCACCTCAAAGATTATGCTTAAGGTATCGAGACCTTCCCGTCTCGCGTTACATAGCCGAGACGATTTCTGAAGCTGTGGAATGTAGCTTTTGCAGTATTGCTGTGGTATCCGAACAATATTTGAAAAGCGAATGGTGCGTGTTTGAACTGAAGGCATCGCATCATGAGAGTCAGTGTAACAGACGTCATAAAGTCATCATCATCCTTTTGAACAAAGTTGATATGAAGGAACTTGATCCTGATGTCCGAGCTTGTTTCAAGTCTGCTCTAATTGTGCACTGGGGAGACAGAAGATTCTGGGAAAAACTCCGTTATGCTTTGCCTGAAGGTAGAAATCACAGGCACATGAATTGCTCGGATATGAAACTTTCCACGACACTTCGGAGATCCTCTCTTTCGAACTCTATAAAACTTGTATAATTGTAAATTATTCTATAATCAATGGATAACGGAGTTTAAATATCTGCTTGTTGTGTATTTTTCAGCAATGGTGTACAGTTCAGATATTTAAAAAAATGATTAAATATATAAATATGTATGGTATATAAGATATGAAAGTGCATTATATAGTATGTAAAAGTGATTTATAGCAGAACGATTTATATGTAAAAGGATTTGGAAATTGCACCATTTGCATTCCTGTCTTGAATATGTTCTGTGCAAAACAATGCATTAAAATCTTGTCATAACCTGTAATTCCTTTTTTGCATGTGATTGTAAATTCCAAAGTGTAAATTTATTGTAATTAAGTTTGAAAGTACTTTGATATACGTATAAAATGTATGAGTATTTGATCATAATATATTACATTTTTACATATAATCTGTGTGATGAGAGAAAGGTAACGTTAATAAGTGAAAGGATTTAGTAATGTATATGTTACAGTAAGTTTATCATTTATTTAATTTCGATTTACGCAAAATTATAAATTTATTTAATTTTAATTTATCTCTTGAATTTATTTTATTAACATTCAGCACGGTTAGAAGCCTGCATGATAAATCTTTAGGTTTCAAAATATAATTTTAAAATTTAATTTATGTTTGTAACGTTTAAATTATTCCATCACGAAATAATAAACTTTAATTTAGAGCTATTAGATACTGATGCTTTAGTTTATGATTTATATAAAAATGATTTCAATGAAGTATTAAATTCCCATTTCTTGTTAAGGTTCTTTAATAAATTTATATTTATATCTGAAATCTGCAATTGTGTTAAAATGAAAAACAGTTATTAATTCATCTGAGCATGTCATGGCAAGTTCATGTTATTTATTTTGTTTTAATATCGATATATAAATAGATGAAGCTTTAAAATAAAAAATGTGGTTATCTGACTTGTTATTTGAAAATAAAAAACTCAAATGCCTTTTTTGTTTTTTAAGTGAAAAATATTAACCGAAACCTGAATTCTTATATATTGTTTAACTGGTAAGACAACTCAAAAGTTTAAATAATTTGTTACAATATTTCAGTATATTTTATATATTTATTATTTTTATATTTTTATTTATTTTATGTATTTATGTTATGTAACACATGTTTTGTTACGTAACGTTTCCCAATTACTACTGTAAAATATGAAAATTATTTTACATTTATTAGGTTTTCTTTTTATTTACATTTCAAACAAGAAATATTCGATTATAGTGGAAAATACTGTGAATTTCTACAATAAACCTCAAGACATGAACGCATTCAATTATGTACAAAATCGTCAGAGAAATAGCTGTAATATAACAGAATCAAAAAATGTCAAACTCATATGCATTCTCGGGAATTCTGCAACAAAACTGTTGGAAAATTATTAAAATAATCAGAAAAGAACTGATGTGATTTCTACTATACATTATTCTCCTGTGTCATGTAGTATTGGAAAACTATGAATTACAGTAAAATTGAATACAGAGAGTGTTAAAAACCTGTTTCTAAGTATTTTATAAATATATTTAAGGTCATCTAAAAGGATTTCGAGCTAGAAATGTGTTCCAATTTATACAATTTATTGTTTATGAGATACAATCTTTCATTTCATGATCATTCACTTACTTTAATTTATTTAAATATACCAGTAAATATATTTTTAGAAACCAATATTATTTTCTAATCCTGTAATCATCCTATTACAAATGGGGATAAATTAAACAATAAATTTTAAAAGGAGGCTTCCTAAAACCAGCTACGACATTTCAAAATAAAATTTTCCAAATATAATATATGATAAATATTTTCCAAATATAATATATAATAAATATTTTAAATTGCAAAGTATACAGTTAATTCTGAAAATTTCCGTATGCAATTTCAGTGTGATGCAGACAAATGTATTTCTTTATTTTTTTATTAAAAAAAATTAATAAGTGATAGGGATAAAATTTCCTTGCAAGGAAATTAAAACAGAATCTAAAAATTGGCAAATGGTCCTTTGAGAAAGATTATAAAAAAAATATTCTTCCACTTGGAGAGTTTCAATTTCGTAGAAAATACTTCTGATAAAATTTAAAAATCTTGAATTATTTCAGGTTGTTTAAAACATCTGTGATCGCATTTTGTTAATTTTTTATATTTCAGTAATTTTTAATAGCAGGTTGTATTAAACTTCCAATGAAAGTGAATTAAAATTTTTAATCTGTGTAATCCATGTCTATATGTCATATATGTGTCTAAAAATTAATAAGGGGGTATTCCAGACAAGTTATGAAAAAAAATGAAAAAAAAATTAAAATTATTCATCGAATTGGAAAGATGTGGGTTTTTTTGCAGAATATTTTTGATAAGAAATTTATAAATTGAAAGAGTGCCCTCTTGTTCAAAATATCTGTCTTCGTCGGTCACCCCCAATTAAATTTAGCAAAATCTGGGATTAGCATAGCTTTCAGATCGAAACAAATTTTATACAGAAAATATTTACGTTATATTAACTCCTGAAATTTATATGATTTAAAAAAAACATTTATATGATTCATTTATATGATTTAGAAAACGAATTTAAATTTCTATGATTTTAAAAAACTATAGTTATGATAAATGAAATTGCATGCTGATAACTGATAATGATAAGTATATAAATATAAATAGTGCTAATTTAAATCTATGCAACATAAAAACTTCATTGGAAAATTCTTTGAACATTTTTATCTAAAGAAGTTAAAAGTTGCAGTTTTCTTCCCTAGAGTGTTCTAATTTTTGTTTTGTTTCACAGTTTGTTATTAAAATTTAATTATATGATTAAAAACGAAACTACTTTTGAAGTGTGATTTACATTCTGAAGATTACTGAATCGTGTACATTCGCTTATTTTCAATTTAATAGGCACAGTATGGTGTATGAAATATGCCAGTGTTATAATAAGTAACTATATATTTGATTGTCTTTATTAGTTTGTATGTGTGTTGACTAAATGAAACTTCAAATAATTATATGGATCCTATGTATCCGACTATCAAGACTGAATCAGTGTGATTTTTGTTCCAGATATGTATGAGAAATAAAAACTGAATGCATGACATATATATGTCATTGTATTGGAATATTTATTACACAACTGAGTGAACATCTTGCTGTCTATTACATGATATTTTGCATAAGCAAAAATTAGAAAGGGAGTCTATTTTAGAAATTGTTTTCTCTTGCAATGAATATTCGAGCAATTGTACGACACAAAATTCCAATCAAAATCACATTTCAGTTCAAAAGATAGCTTTTATTAGCCCACAGGTGCGTTAGCTCAGAAGGACTATTAATTTCGTTTTCGCATTTTGCGTTGATTCACTACAAGCGTTGTTTCAATTTTCAAACTTTTGCCACCAAATATTATCGTAATATGTTATATTCTGCATAAATATATGTATGTTTCTCGCATTGTGATAAAACAACGGTACTTAGAGCCATCGAATTTTGAATAACGTAATCATCTTTCGAATATGGACATCGGGAAGCCCAAATTTCAAATTTGTGTTTTGTTTTATAATCGGTTTCATATTTTGTAAACCTTTAATGAATTATTGATTAACAGACTCAAGGATTTCAAAGTGAGCAATGTCAACGTTGTACAGAAAAAATATTTTTATCTCAAATTTGGAATTTGGAATATGTTTTATTATCGATTTTAACATTTTAACGAGTTTTTTGATGAAGAAACTCAAAGATTTTAAAGCTAGTAATAATAACACTATACAAAAAAAAATTCTTATCTCCAGTGCGCGAGACTGCGTATCGAAAATTCTAAAGATATATATGTTCATTTTCAAATTATTTTGCGATATTGCTTTTGAAATGAAATTTATGGTTTAAGTGGGAAGAACGTGATATTTAATAAATAAATGTAACACAGAAATCTTTAAAAAACGCCCTTTTGGGCCCTTATGTAATATCTAAAAGATTTCAGATTTTTTCTTTTTAATTTTTTATTCCACATTTAACAACATTCTGTTTACACATACATACGTACGTGCTTATATATATGTATATACATGAATACATGAACACTTGTATCCATATATGCATGCATCTATACAAAGACCCAATAAGAGAAGAGTATATAAACTAGTGTTTATTTAGTTTAATATGATTTAAAATTTCATTTTAAATGATTTTTAATGATTAAGGATATATAAAAATAACAAACACATAATGCATTTAAAAACCTAATAATATGCTTGAAATTTTGAGATGCCTCACTAGGTTTATACAAACTTTGTCAGGACTGAGTGTTCGGTGCATATTCTTGGCGAACATCTTCGTGAAAACTTTAAGTCCTGATCTTGAACAGGGAGCTGAATACCGCTGTGTTCTGTGGTAGAAAACTGTGGTTAAGTGGCAGAAGAACTGCACTTCAGAAGGATTTAAAATCCTCTTTTATTGAACCACAATTATATACAACCACTTTCCAACTCGGGAGAGATACAGAAAATAACGACCGCACTTGGGTCTAAACTGAACAATCAGGTAGTTTAAACTAAAGCTAATTAGAAATTAAGTAGTCGTTGCTCACAGAGCTATAAACGCGAGGTTGGCCTCTATGCTAAAGGGTGCGTAGCAAGATTTAACTAATAATAACGCACTTAGATTTACTTCAATAAGTAATAGCGTAACAGCGCTACGGCTTAGAATTTAAATACTAGCTGGACAGGCGAACGTCAAACGGAGTAGCAGTGGTCTGAGACTAAAAGCTCTCTCACACTGAGAGGTTCCTACTTAACGTTTAAATAGAACTTGGCTCCACTTCAAATTAGCATAAAGCTGAAACGCGCGCTTTTTCTAACGGGAAGTTGAAATAAGAACAGATAGAAAAAGTCAAATTAAAATAAAACTTTGTTAGTTTAACTAAAAATCTTACAACTTTCATATATATATAGATAGACAGATTGTGGTTTTGTTTACATTGACTAATTGATGGTGAAGATAAAATGTACAATGCAGATAGATACAGTTAAGAGCAAAGTTTAATCATTTCACATGGTATAGAAAATAATTTTTTTCTTTTATCGACCTTTACCGCTGAAACATTTTACTAAATTATGTCATTATAGAATAAAATTAAATCCCAAATCCTTTTGTAAAAGACATCCTCCTCCTTCGAGCAATTTGGAGTCATCGATAGAAAATGGGTGTGAGAAAGAAGAGAGGTATTATTACTAAAAAGAAGATATGTAGAAAACCGCAAAGTTTGAAAAACAAGGAAGAGAAGAAATATATAACTAAAAATGTTTTCTGAAAAACAAATGGAACCAAAACGCGCAGAAGAATGAGAAAAATGAAAAAAAAAATGAATTGAAGGTAAATGTCTTGGGTTTTCTAACCTGCTATAAAAACAACGAGAAACTAACAAATCTAAGTGACAAATTAAAGTAGTGAAAAGAAAAAAAAAGAGAGAATAAATGTAATACATCGGACTGAATCAGGAAAATGCATTTGTTTAATGGGGCTATTTCTAAAAGAAGAATTCTGTTCATCAAGAGTCAAAATAAATTGTTCACGCGCTGTGTGTTCAGTAG
Organism: Stegodyphus mimosarum; assembly: GCA_000611955.2. Taxonomy (NCBI): domain Eukaryota; kingdom Metazoa; phylum Arthropoda; class Arachnida; order Araneae; family Eresidae; genus Stegodyphus; species Stegodyphus mimosarum. The sequence continues at coordinate 516,709 of KK115971.1, read as the reverse complement.
CGTCAGATATTCAAACCACTTTGCTATCATAATTACGCAAGAATAAATGTTATCTTTTAACCCATATCATAACAAACATTGAAAAAATTAATATTTTTTATAAATGCTTAAAAATGTGTTTCTCTATGTATACATATTAAATCAAAAAAAATTACCAAATTTTTATTAGTTTGATCAATACAGCCTGTCCTAAAAATAAGACAATGGTATAATCCACTGCTAATTATTCGTATATAGGTGGAATGGGAGAACGCATCTTAAGCATAGTCCAACGTTACTTTTTTACATATAGTTGTTTGCTTTGCTGAACAAGTTTTTAGCTGGCATCTTCCTTGTCCATTTTATGGGTTTTCACAATAACACGCTCATTTTGAAGCTTTAGAAAATCTTCATTAGCCTGTTGAACACTTAGTTTTCTGCAAGATGGAATAGAAATAGGAATCTTGGAATAGAAGGGCCCAATTAGGCGACTGATATGTGTCTTCGAAAACCAAGCAGGCTCAGACTATCATCACTAAATAACTGATTGAGCTTCCATGAAGCAACAAGTGCTGTTTCAAACGCATTAACAAATAAAGGCCAGTACCCTTTCTTTCCTTGAATTGAAGAAACGTTAGTTGCTGCATGATTGTCAAGTAGGTCAACTCCGTTTTTATCTTTATTGTAGGATGCGATGCACATTAGTATCTTTACCCGTTTTTTGCCAACTTTTACTCTTTTTTATGCGGTTGATACAGTTTTTTGTTTCTTCGAAATTTAACATAACTGAAACAACACAACTGCCATTTCATCGAACGGCTGCAACTTTGGTTTTTGAATCAACACTGCTACCAGAAGAGCTGCGTTCCATTTTTTACATTGTTTTAGAGGGTATATATGGTTATTTAGACATTCGGTGTCCTCTAACAATACCTGTACTATAGGTTTTATTTGCAAGAACGAATAATAATTCATTGGAAGTAAAGAAATTATCCGTATAAATCTTATGTATCTCAGGGTTTGTAATTATTGACAGCAAATTCTTAACAATTGTATGAGATAATGGCTCCTTCACAATTTTCTTAGTTGGTTTCTTCTTTTATATCTTTAGAATTTTATTCTTCTCCCAAATTCAATCATGCGAAAACGAGAGAAATTTGGTATACTTCGATGAGGTTTGGAATACAAACTGACTTGATGAGTCAATGTTTGAAACATTCCCTCAACCTCCTCCCCCGCATTTCACACACTTGTCTAGTGCTTAATGTGCACTTACAGGCTAGACTAATGTGCCTGGGTTATTTGTATAATAGCAATGTTTGGAATGTAACAGAAAAAGAAAGGATAATCTCCATTGCAAACTGATGGGGATTTGGTAGTAGTGGATCTTACTATCGTCCTCTTTTTAGGACAGTTAAAAATGCAAGGAAAATTTATCTTTTAGGTAAAAATTCTTTGATAATGTTTTTACTGGTATAAAAGTATAGAATATTCTCTCAGTAAATTCATATGTATGTTTTTTGGAGCTCAAAATTTTAATAAACTTGGATGTTGAAAACATAAGCAAAAAAATCTGAAAAATCTCCATTTTAAAAAAATTAATAAAAAATATCTAAATTAATTCTAACTTGCGATAAAGGCAAATATGTAATTAAAAGACTCTTAACTAATAAATTATCTTTAATTTCAATTAAATTATTTCAAAGATTTTATACAAAGACCGTTTATGTGTGTTGTCCTATTTTTAGGACAATGGGGAAATACGGGTAAGCTGAGAATCTACCAAAATAGGTTACATACTGAATTGTTACAAAACATAAGCAACAGAGAGTTGTCTTAATGTCCTATCCGCCATTTTTCATGCATTATTTTGCTTATTTTGGTTTTTTCTAGACAGTGCCCAATGGTCGATCAAGAGACAATTTGGGGTTAATTTCGTTTACGGTATAAGGTATTTCTCCCGCCTTCTTCGCATGCCTTCGTGGTGTAGTGATCTGCATGCTCGACGCGTAACCGAGAGGTCCGTGGTTTGATTCCCGGCGAAGACGTTGGTCATTTTTCATGTCTCCTGCTCCGAAATAACCTGATGTCTCTACAACAGTTGCACACATATCTTTCCATAACAGCAAGGTAAAGGTTTATTACGACTCATTGTTTCATTGTGAGATTTATTGGTACCTCCATACGCTTCTCTTTTCATTAATTAGCCCTAAAGATCTTGAATGCGTTAATACAACAGGCAGCGGTGATATAATATCTTACACAAAGTGTCTATTCCAGCAGTTACCACATTAACCATTCTGATATACAACAATGATAGTAATAACAATTTTATTTAAGAAAAACAACTGCTGATACAGAAGTTGAGAATTTAAAGTTACTTTAAATTGCATTAACAAATATTCAGCAGTTATAGGGCTAGAACTCACTATTAAAAAAATCTGAAAGCTTTTAAATTTGATATTACTCCCGAAAGGGCGATTTTAAAGTTTTGTGTGTTACCTTTATTTATTAAACAGCATATTCGTCGCACTTAAACCACATAAAATTCAATTCAACAGCAACATCACGAAATATTTAAAAGCAGCATTTCTTTAGAATATCCGATACACAGGCTGGAGATTAAAATGTTTTTTTTTTCTACAGTTTTGTCAGCTTTGGAGTCGTTGAGTTTGATGATAAAAAATTAGTTAAAGTTTCACAAAATTTGAAACTGATAATAAAAAAAATTCGAAATTGTAAATTTGGGCTGTTAAGTGCTCATGTTTGGTTGGAGAACTATGTTATTCAAAATTTGATGGCTCTAGGTACCGTTGCTTTTTCACAGTGGGAGAAATATTCGTGCATTCATGGAGATTCTTCATTATTTAGTTTCTTTAAATATAATACATGTGGATAATAGTATTTGGTAGGAGCAGTTTGAAAAGTGAACTAACACAGAAAGAGAAACGACGGAAAATGCCGTTTTGAGACTAAAAGCCTTATGGGTCTAATGCCCCTTTCGGCTAAAATCTTTCAACTGTTATCAAACAGACAAAACTCGAAAATTAAATGGATAAAAAACAAAGTAAAAATAACACTCTAGAAAATCGGAAATGTTAAAGAGATAAAAATAAAAAAAAAAAGAGTTGAAAGAGCGAAGTTCCAAGGAAAACTGGACTCGTCGGTACTTTTCTTTTTCAGGGAGTTGGAACCATAAATCAATCAGCAAAATTTTATCAGATTGCGTTTCTGAATTATGGAGTAACAGTAAAAGAAAAAAAATTCCAGTTCGCTGGACATATTATACATTTTGCAAAAAAAAAAGTCGAATAAAATTTAGAGTACTTTATTCTAAAAAATGTTCCAGAAAAAGATAAAAAAACTCCTACGAATGATTAGGAGGAAGTCGGAAGACATGAATATAATAAGTATGTATCCTCATGGGAAGAGTAAAAAACGTTCTCAGACACAAAAAGGAAAGGAACGTTTAAATAGATGAAAAGCATAAACTGTAAAATATATAAAAAACACATAGGGAAAAATTAAAACAAGAAATAAAATTGTGAAGGATTATAATGTTTGAATAGGATTACATGCCTTACTTCCGAGTAGCTGAAGAGTAAAGGTATAGATTGCTAAAATTTGTTGCTAAATTCTTTAAATTAATCAATATAAATGTTGGGTAAGCCTTTGTAAAATGATGAAATGCAATAATTTTTACAACAAATTGATTTTTAAAACATTCATACAAACATTTTATGCATCTATAATTCATACAAAAATATATTTTGTAAAAATACTAGTTAAAGCAGTTGAAATATGTTACATGTAACTCTAGAATAAACAGAAAGAAAACACAATTATATATTACATTAACAGGAATAAAAAGAACAAAGTTATTTTCTTGCATTTCGATTCTAATTTAAAATTTTCGCAACTGTTATTGTGATTTGTCTGCTTTGAAATATTGTTGGAAATTAGTTTCTGTGATCTTTGTTTAAGTGCAAAGAATTTTTTATTCTACTTCATGAACTAATTAAGATACTAAGATACCAATCCTACACTATTTTTATCAAAGGAAAGAATTACTAGTGCTTTAAATTGAGCGGAGTACATTTAAACCTAAATATGTGGGCACACATGCATAAAAGAAATACTTGTATAAGCTACTGACATGATGAAAACATAGCATAGTATATATAATGAATGTAGTTAGTTATTCGATTCGTACAATATCTGAAAAAAAATAAAATTATATTTATCTGTATGAAATACGATTGCTATTCAAGAGGTTAATTGAAAATATTTTAATACAAAAACGGTTATGCAGCTTTTCCTTTCGTAATTAATTAACTTTTCTAATGAAAGCATCTCTTGAATAGAATTAATAATTTAATGATAATTATTTTCTTTGAATTCAAAGAAAGGATTTCTTATTGTGTACTTTTCCGTTAACTTTCAGATTTAAGAAAATAGTATCGGAATTATTAAGCCGAAATTAGCATATGGCACATCTTATTAAAAGCTTCTAAAATAGTAATTATTCAGCCAAATAATACAACATAAAATTAATTAAATTCTTCAAACATTTTACGATTATTAACAGTATGAAGTAACATATGACGTAACTGGTCCTGGGAAATTGATTTTTGTATATGCTATAGAGTCTCCTTGTTCTTTTAGGTAGCAGGCAACGTGAACTCTACATAGAAGAGAAAGTAGCGAATTCTCACTATGTGTTGAAGAATAAATATTGCAGAAGAAGGTTTTGAATAACTTTTTATTTTAACTAAAATAAACAGATGCACACACTTGGTGCTCACAAATCATCACTACTTGTAGCTACTAAATTAACAGAAAATAAGAATGTAAAATTCACATTAGAGTAAGATAGGTAACGAATTGGCTCTTAGCTTAACTAAGAGCTAAGAGCCAATTCATTACAAATCAGCTGCACGCAGCAAAGCCGAGCCGAGAAATATTAGTATAAACTGGGATGTCTAGCACTGACTAGATAGCTAAATTCAAACACGCAGCATAAACATCGGAACTTAGACCGTTACTACTGTATTCGAACTCTTGAAACGCAGCTTAAATACGGCTTCTGAAACGTACATTAGAATACTACAGCATTACAAAATTTACATTCAGGCAGGAAACTGAAATCAGAGAGGAAAGGAAAGAAAATCTAAAAATAATTGATTAGAATAATATAAATCCTAGCAGTTCAAAATTAAATTTCGGTAGGTGAATTTAGAGAAGGCTGCTGAAAATCTTGAGAACATTGAGCATACATAGAATATTGGGAAACTAAATACATTTTGGTAACTTTATCTGCTTAATTTCATTACTAAATAAATTAATTGTGGAATAAATTTTAAGATGAATGAATAAAATAAAAACATTATATTATTCTAAGTTTCGATTTCGTGGTTGTTGTTCAAAATTACTGCGTAGTAAAATAATTTATTTAAATATAATAGTCAAGCAAACAAACAAGTCAAAAATCTATAGCTGATGACGCGTTTTTATGACCATGGATTGATTAAATTCATCTGCGTTAAGTCCTCAAAACATTATTTACAGTTATTATAGCAAGCAAAATTATAACATCAATTCCCCATTTGTATTATTTTAAAGGACGCTATAAATAACACCGCAAGCATAATTTTATTGCTTGTCATCTAAAACCAAAATTGTTTGAATCAGCCACTTTCTTTTGACTTCAGCAATGGGTAAAATTTCATACACTGCTCGACATTGAAAATGCAGCACTAAGAAGGAGTGGTCAGAAAGTTATGAAATTTGGAAAAAAGACAGAGACAGCAAGCAGCAGTAAGTGATCTTTATTTCAAAATGATAGTTAGAATACAGAGCGAGAACGGCGTCGGCTCAGTAGGATACTTTATAGGGACACTTTACGGAGAGACGGGGACGCCCTAACTTTACCTTTTTGGTTATACAGGCATAGTCCCACGCCCTCCTCCTTGTCTGTTTTTATCAGCTCCACCACAGCCAAGGGAGCGGACAAGACAGTACCAGTACGGTCCCTGCCGAGCCTGAACCCAACCTGGGTACAATACCCGGGCTCTAGTCCTGTGAAGAATAAGGTACAATAGTACCTGATATTTTACCCCCGTGGTTGAGACTGTCTAAGTACAGATCCTAGCCAGTTCTTCCCAGGAATTCTCCTGAGTCAACCCCCGGGGGGTGGCTCAGTAGGATGCAGGACCACCGCGGACAGCAATGCACGAAGAAACAACTCTAGGCATAGAGTCAATAAGAGTGCGGATGGTGTCCTAAGGGATGGCTCTCCATTCCCTCTCAACCATTTGCCACAGTTCGCTTCTGAACGAGGCAGGGGCAGAGTCTGCATTAGGCAGCCTCTGAAAGTAGGGGACTGCCACCGGCCGCAGTACATTATCCAAGTATCATTGGGCCGTCATATTGCCCTGAATACGAACTAGAGTTGACCTGGAATTGTAGGCAATAGCGCCCCAAATCATTATGCCCCGTTGCCGCGCGGTGGGGGTTTCACAGTTACTGCCGGATTAGATCTGCCTCCACGTCGACGCCACACACGTATCCGGCGACTGTCACTGGATAAGCGTGACTCATCTGAGAACACGACGTTTTGCCATTCTGTCATCCACATCACTCCAGTCCGGCACCATTCTAAACGTTCATGTCTATGCTGTGGGGTCAATAGCAGTCTTCTTAACGGACGCCGTGAGTGCAGGCCACATTCACCCAAACGACGGGAAATGGTTCTGGTGTTCACGGGATTATCCAGGGTATCTTGCACATGCTGCAGATTCGCGGTACAAGTGACTTGCGGGATCGCCACAGCTTGTCGGCGGATGCGTCGATCCATGCGTGCTGACGTCACCCTGGCTGCACCTGCATCCCACCTTCTTCCCACATTTCCTTGTTCCAACCATGATCGCCGTAGCCGATGCACCGTGCTCGCATCTATGTGGGTATCAGCTGCGATTTGACGCAAGGAACAAACCCGCCCTTCTCAGTCCGATCACCATACCCCTCGTAAAATCGTCTATCTGCTGGAAGTGCCTTCTTTGACGGCGGCCTGGCATTCTCCCCTATTACACATATCCTCCAGTACAAAAACCAACTTTCTTCGAAAATTGGTCCGGCAGAAATAACGACACGAATATTGTCCTGTCTGCACGTTCCTTCCTTTATATCTTACTTCACGTGCGTCGGAGAGCTGCGCATTTCACATCATTCGCATAACTCAGTGACGTGCGTCTGCTCTTTCTGACCGCTCCTTCTTGGTGTTGCAAATTGAATGTCGAACAGTGTATAATCTATTAAGTACATAAAATACATATACTAATGGAATACAGCAAGTATCTGCACATTTCACATTGCTTTAACGTATCCCTGTGTTTTCGAAGTACAGAGGCTACTTCCATTTTCACTTTTAAAAATTTCAGTTAAACTTCAAAAGACAAACAAAAAATATAATGATGTAAACAATGCTAAAATACGGGAGACCTTCATTAATTTTAGTATCTTATTTATCATTTTTCAAACTTTAAACTAAACCTGATCGATTCTCTCTTTAAATTTTCAAATAAAAGATAAAAATATTTCTCTCGCAAGGAGAAATTAAATTGAGAACAGGAATATAGTGCATATCTAAACACTAAACATGAATGAAATGTAATTCATTGGAAGTCATTTAAATTTTAAATTCAGTGAAAAATATATGTATATATATATAAGGACACCTTATATACACCTTATATAAGGACACCTTTTATATACATCTTACACGCACAAATTATATATATAAAAATTTATGTAAATCAGCTTTATAGTTTAATTTAATAATAGCTTCTTAATTCCTCATTTTTAATCTGGATATTATTTCCTCTTTATACTGAAAAAGAAATTAACAACATTTCAAGACTGTGTGATTTCTAGATAAATCTAAGCCAGATCAGAAGCTGATAACGTAGTTATTCCGGAACCTAAGTATTTCTCCCGCCTTCTTATCATGCCTTCGTGGTGTTATTGCCAAGTGTACTCGGCGCGTATTTGAGAGGTCCGTGGTTCAAGTCCCGGCGAAAGTATTGCTCATTTTTCACATATCTCCTGCTTTCAAAAAATACCTAATGTCTCTACAGTGTCGCCCGAGCTATGAACGGTGGTGGATGATGATTCTTCACCCCCAGGATTTGGCGAGTGGGTTCCATAATCCCCAGTTGCACTTAAAAAGGGGGAATATCCAAAGTATTTCTCTCGCCTTCTCAGTATGCCTTCGTAGTGTAATGGTCAAGTACACTCTGCGCGTATTCGAGAGGTCCGTGGTTCGAGTCCCGGCAAGGGCATTGTTCATTTTTCACGTCTTCTGCCTCCAAAAATACCTAATAACTCTGCAATATTACTTGAAGAAAATCTGCTGTTATTTTTTATGATAGTTTAGTAATTGTTCATTTTTCACATTTCTCCTGCTTTCAAAAAATACCTAATGTCCCTACAAACTCTTAGAATTGAAACCTTTCTAACGTAAACCAAAACCTTACTTCTTTGGTGAGCTGCCATACTGGATAAATGCATACTTCACTGCATTGCTTTTGCTGCTTTGACGAATTTTAATTTCATTGTGTTTTATTCTTATCTCAATAGTGTTCAAAAATATAGATGTTCCGAAAATAGGCATGATTTGAGCCCCAAGTGAACTGTGGTTATAAATGTGAATTTAAATAACACTGTAATTTAATATGCCTTGACTACCAAGTTTGCTATTCATTATGGATTAGCGTACACTATAGACTTTAAAAGGACAATTGAAGAATTATCTTCTAACCTAATCAAACAAAAGAAACATAAGAAGAATGGTGTATAAGGCCATTTTATTCGAACACAAACTTAAAAAGTTACCCAACTTGAGTTTCACCAGCCAAGCACATCTGGTTTAACAGAAGTACGAAATGTTGAACAAATTCAACGTGTGGTAATTAGCCCAACGGCTCCCAGGATAATTTAACGCCCAGCAAGGCTCTGGTTTGTAGAAAACCGGCAAGACAAAATCAAATGGCTAGAAGCACTCAATGCCATTAAATCAAGTCGCTAATAATTACGGCACAGCTTCGCCTGGAATAGGGAAAAATCCTAAAACTAACTTCCGAAATTCTTGCTTAAATAGTATTTCTTTCTACCTTAACCTGAATAAACGCTCGCTGTCTCGATTACATTCTGACATGAAATGCGTGGGTAAAATAAAAGTAATAAGAAAGTGGTAACTTAAAATAAACTATTAGTTAAAAATAAATAGATAAACCTCACATGTCAAATGAATTTGAATATTTACTTAAACATACAGGAAAATACAATAAATTATCATAACATCGTAGGTGTTGATGATGCAGCTTTAGAGCAATACGGAATTGTAGTCAAATAAATTTGAATATTTAAGCAAACATACAGAAAAATATGATAATTTAGACTTTGATGACGTCGTAGATGCTAATGATGATTATATAGCTTATCGTATATATTATAAGAGCAACAATGACGATTATCTTTCACTACAGACAAACATTTTTGACGTACATTTAGACAGTTAAATCGGTTAAAAAACGTGCAGTTCCTCAATTTTTCACATTAATAAAAAGGACTTTTAAATCCAACTCCGTAGGGGAATTTACATTGAAGCAGGAACTGATAGCAGTGTTGCAAAACAGAGAAGCAGAGAAGGAATGCATAGTTATATATCGCAAGTTAAAATAATAATCATTGAATTATGGTTTCCATTCATCTGTATTAGCGAAGCTAAGTTTATTATCATGATTAATGTCATGATAATAAAGTTTGATTAGCTAATATCAATATCATGATTGCCTGAAGTGTTACGTAAGAAAAACAAGGCATGAATTAATTTTGAAATGAGTCACTTTAGAGAGATTTATTGGAAGCAGTTACTATTTTTTAAGATAAAAAAGTACTATTTTTTAAGATAGGAAAGGGAAATAACGAAATTAAAAACGAAAGACAGTGGTTATTGAAAACTAATTATAATTTTGGTTTAAATGTTTCTTATCTTATACATACAATAATAATACCAATAATAAACAACAATAATAGTACATTGCTGTTCATTAAAACTGCTGTATCAGGGGGAGGGGGAAACTGTAGAATTTTATTTACTGTTCTTCAATAGTAAAGCGAAAGGAAGATATGATTAACTTTGAGGATGGTTTTGTACACATAACATTAAGAATTCAATATGGATAATAATGGCTTGGAAATCAAGTCGAAATGAGCTTGCATAACATATATAGGCACTTCATTCCATACCACTTCATCTCTATACGAAATTTCATCACTCGTAGTTGCTGGCGAATACTTGCTTGAACATTTCCCAGCATCACGTAGCCAGATGTTTTCAATGGGTGAGAGATCTGGAGAAAGTGTTGGCCAGTACAACAGTCGAACACACTCTATATCGAGGATGGTCATGACATCACGGGTAACATGCAGTCCTGCATTGTCTTTAAAAAGATTGGGTAAGGCAGGCGGCAAAACTAGGCTAAAACAGTCACTTCAGATATGTAACTGTGACTGTCCACATTACCAGACAAGAGGACGCGTACCGGACAAGAGTATGTGTACCCAATGCCAGCTTTACCAGCATGCCAGATATTGGGGTCGTATCACGATCAAAGGCGCAAGCTGGTAAGGTTCATTCTCCACAGTGCCTCCATATGCATACACGTCAATCGTATTGCTGAATGTGAAACTGGGGTTCCTCTGAAAAGGCGACGTGGTGCCACTCCTGTTCGTTGTTCTTCGCACCGTTTTGCACTTGTCTATAAAGACCGAAGTCCGCGTATCTGCTGCAGCATCAACGGAAGCGGCTATAATGGTTGCCCGATTTCTTAATGAGACTAGGTAAATTTACAAATATCGATGCCGGTGTCACAAAAGTAACGTTTATAGGATCTGGTCTTCTTCGGGAACGTGCAATTAGACCATAACTTTAAAAGACAACTAATGACTTTTTACTGTGTCTCATACCTTTATGATTTTATGGCTTTTTACTGTGTTACCACAGAGACAGGCAAAGGATGTAAAGAACCCCCTGCTTAATCCAAATAAAGTTTAACAGATCACACCAACTCATGCTTACAGAAACTAACACTTTTGGCTTAAATTCAAAGATAATGTATAAATTTAACATTAGTGAAGTATAGATTAACGGCTTCACAGTTTAACTAGACAGCAAACTGGCTCTGACCGAAATCGGCGCAAGCAAGCTTATGGCAAGAATAACTCAGCTTCGCAGAATTCTATTTGAAAGAAACAAAATTGGCAAAGTGGTCTTCAAGCAAGCAGAGCACGCTTTGATTTCATCTTCCACAAACTTTTTTTAAGTCCTTTCTTCTTTCTATCTAGTTTGAATTTCGCGCGATCTGACAATTTACATTCTGGCTGTAATTTAACTTCAAGTAAGTTAACTTAAAGTAACGTCTTAAGGAATTAAAATGATCCTTACGCATTTTAACGGCATTATCTCCATTTAAGTTTTCGAAATTTTAGTTTCTACCGAAAAAATGATTAACACAGAAACAAAGAAAAGACTTATCGCGATATAAAACAATTACATAAGCAAACACAGAGCGTGAGTATGATTTTTCTACTAATATTACCTGCTAGGTGGTCTGGGCTTAATATTGTAAGTAAACATTTTTATAATAATAAGTTTGTCATTTTATTATTTCTACACTGCAAATACAATCGATTTAATCGAGGAAGAAGAGTGATTCTAAATATTAATTTTAAATATTACTTAAGACAATTTCAAATCCTCAGACAATCAGTAATGAGTTCCATCATTTCTAAAAGATGGAAACAATATAGGATTAAAAAACTAAACTAAATTAAACTCGACGGCTCAAACAAACCATAAAGAGCCATGGCTGGCAATGCCCTGATATTTGCTTTATGGACACTATCTTTGCCTGGACAGGTTGTTAGCCTGCTGCAGGACCTTCTCCCTGCGGTGTTTAGGGCCCCAAGCTAATTTGGTACTCATTTTATCAACCCCCTCAAGGTATGAAAGGCTGAATCAACCTTGGTCAGCCCGAGGATCGAACCTCTGACCTGTGGTGCTGTTGCGCCACCGGATCGCAGAGTAGAATTAGGGTATTCAAAATGTTCGCTGAAAATTGATGACGTTATTAGGCGTCTTAGAGAATTCAGTCTTAAACTTGTGGTCGGATCTTAAAGCAAGGTGCAAAAGGTGACGAGAGGCTGGCCTCAGGGCTCCTGCCTAGGGCCTCTTCTGTTGAACCTGGTAGCAGGCACCACGCTCAATCTGTTTCATGATGATGAAACATCAGAAATAGTAGAGTATGCTGACGACGTTTTGCTTATTTCAAACGGACAGAGCCGTAAATTAACAAAAAGCGTTACACAAAATAGTCCGCTGGGCTAGTGAACATAAGCTCACAATTTCAAGATCAAGAAAAAAATGAATGCTGTTTAGCCCAGAAACCAGAAAAAAGGCAAGAGCTTACCCCATGCGTAAACCTCCATGGCAGAAATACACAATTCGTGAGACATTTCCACTACCTGGGTGTGATTGTAAATGAAAGATTCTCCTGGCTCCCTCACATCAAGGATCTTAAAGAAAGGTGCTTAAACTGTCTAACACAATGCGGAGAACAGCTGCTCCTAGCTGGGGATGTCTCCTCGCAAATGCTCAAGATATGGTATGCCACCGTCGCTGAGCGCTTAGCATGGCGTCTCCATATGGGGTGTCAGGATCACGATTAATATGCAACAATCATTGAATTCGCTGCAAAGACCATTTCTTCTGGACATCTGAGGATTCCGTACCTCTCCAACAGCTGCATTAAATGTCTTGGCAAGTCTTCTACCCCTACACTTGGTAGTACAGAACGAGAGGGCTGTGGTGAGAGCAATCCGATTAAAACAAGATGTTACAATTTGGAGTAAGACTTATGTATCCTCGGACTACAAGAATCACATTGTCCACTCTCCTTGCCACCCTGCAGACTTCGATATAGAAGTAAGTTGTAATCCTCCATTTGTATGAAAATCCTCAGCTGACTATACTGATGGCTCAAAGCAGAGCTCAGGACTGGCAATGCCTGGTGTGCAATGGAGGGTGACCATTCAATCCATTCCTGGGCTAAGAACCTTCATCCCAGTAACTCAGTGTTTCAGGCGGAATTTACAGCCCTAAAATCATACTGCTGCCAATGAAAGGTATAAAGAAATTTACACAGACTCAATGTCAAACTTTCAGGCTATCCAGGGCAGTAGTATCCCGCAGTAGACATCCCATAGTCAGAGACATACAAAAGCTATTAATTTCGATTACTGCAGGTCTGAGGCCCAAGCTTCACTGGGTTCCATCCCATAAAGGGATTAAACAAATTAAAGTAGCAGATGTGATTGCGAAACGCGCGGCTAATAAACATCATGTGAGTAGCATTAGTGTGCTCCTTCCGCACTCATATCTGAAAACCACTCTAAATTTTGAACTAATGCCACGATGGGAAAACTACTGGGAGTCAAGAGCCTCAGGCAGAAGACTGTATAATTTTCATCCAAAAGTAAGCCAGAATTTAAGTAGGAGCTGTTCACACCTCACACAGTATCTGACAGAGCATGGCCCATATATGTCCTTTCTTCACAGATTTCGCCTAAGAAACAACGACCAATGTTTTGTTTTTATTTATATTTAATACTATGATTAATCCAGAACACATTTAATTTATTTTTCAATTTGTAATGTATTTGCTCATCTGTACTTCTGTACCAGAGTCTATACCATATCCATAATAAGTCTGTATGCCTAACGTGCAACATAATAGTGAAATATGTACCTCGTTTAGCGTTGCTAATTTCCGGAGGACACAGCACTTAGCTCTAAATGTAAACAATTCCCGGAATAGCACTTAGTTCTAAATGTAAACAATTCCCGGAGGACACAGTACTAAGCTCTTTATTTATATTTATTTATTTTTAATTCCATGACTGAAAAGCACCTAACCCAGTGATCCAGCTGTTCCGTCAATGGCGGAAAGAAAGTCTTAAACTTCTTAGGTAATGTAGAGGTTCGAAACAAAATCTGGGGTTTACATAAAAGTTAAATTCACTTCATTCCATGACATTGTTTGTGGGACGTAACAGTATTTGGATTATTTCAACAGGGTTTATCATGTACGCGTTTCAACGGATGCGTTTCTTATCAGTGATATTAAACAAACAATAAAACATGACAAAGCTTAACTATTATTATCTTGTGATTCGACTATAAACTTGACATCAATTAGGGATTTATTATCTGATAATAGAACACTGTCCCTGTATATTAGTATATACTTACCTTATATAATGAATTAACTAATAAAATATATATTATTTTCTATATAAGTTGGAAAGTACAAATACACTTTTGTTAATCTCAAAATAAAAAAGCAATCTAATACTCATTGAATATATCAGTTGTAAAATTTTTCACTGACATTAAATTTTCTCAAATTAGTGTAAAGATACCCACATAGATAAGAATAAGTAACTTCGATGTAATACATTAATTATTTTTTACGCTTTTAGTTTATCAACTTTAATAACTTAGGATCCTAAATCTTTTGCCCTCTTCACGGTGTTATTATGTTTGCCATCGTGCAGTATAACGCCAACAACGCTAGGTGAAGTTTTGAAATTTGGACGTATTTCAATGCATCTTACGTCTGGCATTTCAAAATCTAAATTAAATATCGAAAGTTCCGAAAAGTTTCAAGGAAATTTTGTGTACTTTACTCAGATGTAACGCGCCCTTCTCAACATCTTGAGTCTTTTAATGATTCCTTCAGAAACTGAAGTTTCATAGTGCTTCAAAAATTCTCAGAATCAATATAGCAGTAAATTGTGGCACGCCTCTGGCTCATTAAATAAACAAGTTTATGCACTTGCGTCAGTGCTCTTGGGTGATTTAATTTGAGGGTACCTCTCTCTGTTTACCGGGGCTCCTGACGCCATCTCGACCATATTAACAGGCACCAGGCAAACTGGATGTTTACCCTCGGGCAAAGATCAATAATTATCATTTAGAGGGCAAGTGACGTGAGTTGATGATTCAACAGTTTTTTCTTCCGTTCTTTACCTATGACAAGATGAAATACCTAACTTAGCGAATTTCTAGTATCGAATCTTGATATTCTTCAGAATTGTCCTACTATACGTGCGCCGGCTGTACAATGGATCAGATCAGCTTTCTTGAAGATGTCTTAAAATAAAAATCTTGCCAAAAATCTCGCCGTGAACTAACTGCCAGAGATGTAGAATTTATTGTCAGACCCATAATATTGAAAATAGAAGAAAAATTCTTTTAATTGTCAGTTAACTACTGAGCTGAAATATTTTTTATCAGTTACAGGATTATTACTTTTAATAATTAATCTACATTACTCGCTCATTGATTAATTACTCACTCATTCTTGTAATTATTCATCTGCATCAGTCACACTATAAAGTATTTTCTTCCTCCTTCCAGCATCCTTCGGGGTGTAAAGATAGCACACTCGACGCGTATTCGAAAATTCCAGGTTCAAATACCTGCGTGGGCATTAGATGCTTTTCATGTCTCATGCTTCAAAATCGCGTAATGACTCTACAGTGGCACCCAAAATAAAGTGTGGGGGAACATAATTCGTCCCCAATAAGATTTAACGATTGGCTTCCCTCTTTACAGTGGCCCTTTAAAAGGGGGGCTATGTAAAATATTTTCTCTCTCTTTAAAGCATACCTTTGTGGTGTAACGGTAGCTCACTCAGCGCGTATTAGAGAGGTCAGGTTCGAGTCTCGT
This sequence comes from Stegodyphus mimosarum, assembly GCA_000611955.2. Taxonomy (NCBI): domain Eukaryota; kingdom Metazoa; phylum Arthropoda; class Arachnida; order Araneae; family Eresidae; genus Stegodyphus; species Stegodyphus mimosarum. The sequence continues at coordinate 500,877 of KK115971.1, read as the reverse complement.
CGAGGATACTGCATATTTTTCATGTCCCCTGTTTCAAAACAACCTAATAACTCTGCAGTGCTGCCCGAACAAAAAGGTGGTGGACGACAATTCATTCCAACCAGAATTTGTTGATTCCGTCTCGCTCTATTCAATCGTCCTTTAAAAGGTGAAATTATATAAGGTATTTTCTCCCTCCTTCTATCACGCTTTCCTGGTGTAACGATAGCACGCTCGATGCGTATTCGAGTCCCGGGGAGAGCATTGCATACTTTTCATATATCCTGCTTCGAAAGAAACCTAATAACTGTTCAGTGGATCGCAAACTGAAAGGTAGTGGATCATAATTCGTCACCACGAGTATTTCGCGATTGGGTCTCCTTCTCTCCAGTTGCCCTTCAAAAAGGGAGAATGCGTAAGGTATTTTCTCCATCCCTTTAGCATGCCCTTGTAATGATAGCACACTCGAAGCGTATTCAAGTGGTTCAGGTTCGGCAAGGACATTGTACATTCGTCCTGTCTCCTGCTTCAGAATAACATAATGATTCTATAACAAGATCAATTTACATTTTCATCAACAGCTCTGCAGAAGTTAAAATATTGGAAGATGGCTGAGTTACAAGAACATGAATTTAGGAAAATGTCATAAATTCGTATTTCCTTTTTTATTCCGGGTGGTAACCTTCTGTCTATTAAATCGGACATCTGTTTGATATAATTTTCAAAGTTTAACATTTTCAGATATTATTCTTTACATTGATCTGCTAATATTTTATAATGAGAAAATGACATTACTATAACGTTTGATCAACATTACTGAAACGGCTATGAGAAACCCAGTTGAGAAAACAAACGAACATATTCAATTCAGTTTGAGATTTTTAAAATTTGGATAGTGAAACGTGAAAAGTGTGAACTTGTTTGTTCTATACGTATGTAAAAATGTTCAATCATTGATGAAACTATAGAATTTTCATCATATTGTAGTCTACAGTTATAAAGGTATTAAAACTGAAGTTAATGAAAGTTTAACAGTTATGAAACTGACTGGTTAATGCTGGAGCTTTTGCTTCAAGAATTTCTCTGTAAAAATTACAATTTATTAGTATTCATTGTATCAATTTCATAGTAAAGATACATACGATGACTTATACAGTAATGTAGATAAATACGATGACTTATACAGTAATGTAGATAAATACGATGACTTATACAGTAATGTAATTACTCAATATTTATGAGTAAAACTGTGGCTCAAAGAACAAAAATCAGAATTCAGCATCACCATAAACTAAGTTCTAGAAATTAAATCAATGTAAAGTCAGCCGATTATTTACTTAAAATGCTTTCCATATATTGGAATATTCGACAGTTTGTCCGGTATTTTGATGATAAATACAAATGAAGCAGTATAAAACATAAGAAAATTTCCTTGAACATTTTATCTATGACTTTTTAGATTCTCTCCGGCAGCTGATTTTTTTTAAATGTCATTAGTGTCATTCGTAAAGACACGATTGACATGTTGTTTGACAGTCTCAAAAGAAGTAATTGCAGGCTATTCAGAGAATTTTGAAATGACCTGAAAAGATGAAGAAAATAAGGTCTAATGCATATGGAAGGCGACATCAAAAATTTCATGAACACTCAATAAATTGTTATCTGACATTTATCAAAATATGAGCCCGAATTTCGTCATGATGTAAGACAACATCCAGAAGACTGGTCAGTTCTGGGCACTTTGCTTCAATTTATATTATTAAAAATACCGTTTGGAAGCAGCGTCTTTATTGTTTGATTTGGTGGCAACAATTCATCAACAATTCATTATGCAATATCCGATAATGGTTTTCCTGTAACATTATAATTTGATATCCATTTATTATATCCTGTAACAAGTCGTTTCAAAACAGAAATTTCTCTGGTTTTTTACTTCATTGTACGAAGTAAAGAAAGTATTGTAATCATAAAAAATTCCGGGTATCCATATTTCAGCGAAAATATCCATTTTGACAGGTGTCGAATGCAATTTAATGATGTTTTTTGCGTGACATCTGTACTTAAGGACAGAATAAGGGACACTTTTTCCCTAAATGAATTGTAAAGCCGATTTAAAATGCATTAAGAATAGGCTTTTTTGTGACGTCTGTACGTACTTATGTATGTATGTATGTATCTTGCATAACTCAGAAATGAGCAACCTCAGAACGTTGAAATTTTGTATATACGACGGAACATGATGCAGTTTTGCACCTCCCTTTTTCGTTGCAATCAGCTGCTCCAAAATGTACGTATATATATACCCACTCTGTTACTCTACCCAGTGAGCTCAGTATTTTTATTCTTATCTATTGGTAATTTGTGTATTTTTTGCTTCAGAATGATTGAATTATGTTGTTCTTATCTTCCAGCTAAGGTTTTGATGCCTATAATTAATCTGCGTGCAATAGTTGTAGAATTATAAACAATTTAAAAGTTGTTTAAGTGCTGCTATGCCTAACTTCGTTTTTTTACCATAGCAACCATATCTGTTTTCATTTGAAATTTAGTAGAGTAGTGAATCAAGTCTCTCAGCACCTTTAGTGTCTTTTTGCTGAGTGGTACAAAAAGGAACTTTTAGTTTTGTGCACTGAAAAATCTGCTTTCTTCCCCGCTTGCTGAATTGATTGCTTTAGCATAGAAACCCGTAATTTTAAGTGGAAAAATTTGTTTTTTGATTGTTGTAACTGTATTTGGTGTTTTATGTATTCTCTATCTTTAAACTTTTAATGAAGATATTTTGAGATTTTATGTGTATTTGCCTTGCCGTGATGAGAGAACTGAATTAATAGAATGAGAAATATATCTCTAATGAAATTCGTGGATATAAGTTTAAATGAAATGCAGGAAAAATTCGCATAATTTAATACTCTGTACATGGAAGTCATGTGGTGTACACATCGGATTTTTTAAACAAAGAATCACGAGCAAAAACTCGAGCAAACATGTTCTGCTCTGTTAAAATATGGGATAGACATACATCTTAGTAGGTTGCTCATCAAATGATCATGTACTGTTACCTTTTTGGATATTTAGTCTGTGGGACTGTTCCTGATGTGTATAACTTGGATCTTCAGCGAAAGGTTTTAGCTGTCCTCGTTTACAAAGGATCGTCATCTACAGCGGATATCATATTCAAGGGAGAAATTTTCAGACATTAACTTCTCAAACTACCTTCTGACTACATCATCAAGTACTGTTTTAATATGTAACATAACCTTCAGGAGCAGGCTGATTCACTTTGTGTTCCTTTTTTAAAATAAAAGAGACGACGAAATAAATATGATGAAAATAAATTTTTACGGTTCTTCATCCTTAGACTGCAATGAAGCAAAAATTATGCCGCAACATGTTGTAGAATTATGCAAAAGCAAAAAAAAAAACATGATAAGGGGATCGGGAAAGACTTATCTCCGCCATGTTAAATTCCCCAATTTTATGTGCCTTTTTCTCCGAAATGGCGAAAGGCAAAATTATAAATTTTGTTTGCTTTTGGAATATCATATTTCACATACGTTATACCATTTTCTTTCTAAATATTAAATAAAAAAATTGATATTAATTTTTACTGAATATCACTTTTAAATTTCAACTTTGCTTTAGAATTACGCTAATAAATAATTCCAACAATCTGCGCTAGATTCAAATCTGTTTTAAAGTACACAATACAATACAATATAGTACGTGCTATTAAAAAACTGAATTGTTAAATTTCATAATATTGAGAAAAAGAAATACGAACCTGAAATATCCAAGTTTTTTGAAAAACAGATTTAGAGGTTTTATTGGTACTTTTATTGGAAATTAATTTAGTAAAATCCTGGTTTATATGAAGGATTATCGCCTTCTTCTTATCTCTTAAATCTGTTTAAGACTCCTTTCCGCAGTTTTATTTCTTTTTTTGGCATATTTGCTATATTCAAAACATTGCTTCTTTTTTAATAGCTCAAGCTGGGATTATTGTAAGAATAATAGATGTTGTATTGCGGATGGCCAGCAATGTATGCAATTAAATCTCGGATGGAAACTTACTTCAGATTGAGGCTCTATATCCTATTTAAAAGAAATGGATTTTAAGCATCTTAATAGATTAAAAAATACATATTCCTTTTTAGACAAAATCAGCAAAGTCTACAAATACCAGACATAATAGTGTCGACATATAGCTAGGAGATCTTCATAACAGTCGCGTTCTCTTTATTTGCACTTTTACTCTATTTGGTTGAATGAGAAAAGACAAATCGAATAAGACGTAACATTACTGCTGAATGCATAGCAAAATGCTGTATTTAAAATTATTTGCATGAAAAAAAATAAGTTCGATTTTCATTTTTTATTTATTTAATTATTTGTTTATTTGAGATGTTTTACCGCTTCCAGCGATTAAATCTTTTAATGGAGAAAAAGAGGGTTTGTCAATGCAGTCTTTTAAAGAAAGAATAAAGTAAGATTCAAATTCAATGTAAGAGAAAACCCATTACCTTGAGTTATGGTGTTCATTGAAATAAGGAGTATCCTTTCTCATAAAACCTCAATTTTGAATCATTAAAAAACAAAACTCTACAGGTTTTAACACTGAGTTAAAGAAGTTCCAAATGCTATTGATGAAGACCGTCTTTTTTCGCCATTTATACCATTTCGTTTGTGTTTTAATTCTTTTTATAATCATTATATGTGACTACGGTTGATGAATCAAAGTTGTTTCGGCATCTTTTTTTCCTTCTTTGTTGAGAGAAAAGGCTTTCAAAATCTGTCGTTCAGTTGTCTTTTAGGCTGTTTAAGACTTTATTTTTTTTATTTATTTTTTATCACTTTCCTTTTCATTGGAAAGAAAGACTTTTGTAAAGGTAAAGAAATAAATCCTTTTCTAGATCCAAGTTCCAGATTTAGTCCGTGTTTAAATCCTGCAAAATAAGCTATAATCCAATTCGAACACAAACAAGCAATGTGCTGGGAATTTTCGCCATTTACTATTCCATTTACCTGCATGATATGGTTTCAGTTTTAGCTAACTACAATATAAGCTATGATTGCTTTTCAAGCCCAAACTTGCTCTCTGAAAGGAGACGTGCGTGTTTTCAGTTAAATGGGAACATAAACGCAATCAGGCTTATGATAGTCCTAAAACATTTTATTTCTTATTTTTGAATACAGTCTTTACGAACCCTAATGCATTAAATTCAGCGTTTGGAAATAAATGCATGATTGTGTTAAATTCGGTGTACATTCTCTCGACTTCCACAAGGCAGTATCTATTATGCGTGAACAAAAAGTTAAAATAATTTGAAAAAAATCGTTAACATTTTTAACGCTTTTTTCATAATTCTTCACAATTGTTGATTTTGGTCTGAAAAAGACTGGCGTTTTCAGTTCCAAATATTAATTTTGATTTTGAATTTAATAAATAAATCGGTCGCATGTAAAATTTATTTATTTATATTTTGATAGCATATTTAGTTCTATTAGATTACTTAATACTGAGAATGATTAATTAAATGACAAAGGATAAAATATATATTGGAAATATGATACATCGTTTACAGTATATACACTTTATTGTATATGTCGTAATTACGTATTTATTAATACAAATTTATATAAAAAGAGTAAATGTGTTGCTATTAACTAAATAAATGGAATATACTCTTTCTTATTTAATAGTAAGATGTTATTTATTCGTTATTATAGCATATCTAAACATTATTGCAATCTTTAAAGGAAATAATGGATGGCAAATTACTAGAAATGTTTGGAACATTTAAAAAAATTCTGAATACCTTCTTGTTTTCCATATATTTTAGAAAATATTCGTATCGGTAATATCATCAATTACTTCTTTACAACAAAAAAAATTACTATAGATGCAAAGGTATGTGTTCCTTGCTCAGTTTCCTTTCCTGATCCTAAACATATTGTGCTTACATGAATTGCTGAAACGTATTTAATGTGCAGTTGTTTCACAGTTAATTTTGAATTTTCTCTGAATATGTACACTTGAACCATGAATATTTGAACCATGAATATGGATATTTTTTCTGTGAAATGTACTAACACAGCGCCATTCCTCGAGAAGCAGACTTTTGCCTTTGTTATCAGTGCCTACCATTTCCTAATAGTAATATTTTATAAAAATAATAATAATAATAATTTCATAAGTCTGCTGAATAATTTGAAATTAAAATATATACACTGACACTTAGCCTCCTCATAAGCAACCAGTTTCACGGATTTATAGATTCCTCATCATAAACTGTAAACAACTGGAGATTTCGGAAAACTTCGGAAATGATCCCAACTGTCACATTCACTTCTCTTATGCCTTCTATAACTATTAATCACATTTTCCTCTGAACAGAGATAGCAAAGTAACATGTTTCGATAGTATTTTAAATCACTTAAAAATGCACTTTTCGTTTATATATTCAGCATTATGCTATCCTATCTGACTCCTCTCATTTAAGATCTCTTGCATTAAGATGAGAAAAGCATTGTAGTACAAATACATTTACATTAGACAATCAAAGCCTAAATGTGTTACCTGCTTTGCTGTCTTATATAGAAAGGAAAGGTATTATGCCTTATTACAAGTAACATTCCTTTTAGTACTAGACCTATTAAGGAAATTTTACATGTAACAAATATTTATCTTTAATATATATGTAATATGCTTATCCATGCGTAGGTGGTGAGAAAAAAAAAGACATTTCATAGATGGATGATTAGTTGTAAGGTAGTTTCTTCTTCCCTTCTGCATGCTTTCGTGGTATAACGGTAGCACACTCGGCGCGCATTCGAGAGGTCCAATTTCGAGTCCCGGCGAGGGCACTGAACATTTGTCACCCCTCCAACATCTAAATAACCTAATGAGTCTGCAAGTTTAATTCAGAAAGAACTGGGTAAACTTAGACATTTGAAGCAGTAATATCTCAAACGTAACAGATGACTATCGATAATGCTGCTGAACAGACAAAAACATTCGAAACAGTAACATCCAAACGGAATGTTCTACTAGGGATCATGTAAGGGTTTATTTTCCTTTACGGCATACAAGGAACTCATACCTACTATTTTGGAGTTCACGACACAGCTATCAGCCTATCAATCAGAAATACCTTCGTCATAATAGAATCTTACAAAGTGATTGCAAGCATATGCAAGCCCTAATAAATGTCATAAAACAGTTGGTTAAATCATCACAGAAAACATCAGGTTAAACAGATAAAAGCAATGTGTCAAAAGGATGTGTCTTCATATCTCTGGTAAACTCAACTCATTTCGGATCATGTTGTGCGCAAATTTTTCTTCTGGTGAGGAAAGAGTTGATTATGATCAACTTCGTGCTAGTGAAAGAGAAAATGACTATTTATCGACACATAATTTTATTTTTAGTCATTAGTGTTCTATTCAGCATTCTGTAAGTACCCAGTAGTCGTCGAATTGATAAGACTACTCAACAATTAGAACTTGAACCGAACTCGAATGAGCGAATGAGCTGACCAGTTAGGCCTTTTGAGGCCATTAATGCACATAACAGAAAAAGCCATCATTCATACTTCCAAATAATTTTAACAAAGTGAGTAAAACATATTTGGCGTTATTATCGCTTATAACCAACATGCAAAATTTCAAAACGTGCCAATATGTAAATTCACGTATATCTCAGGAAATTTTGAACAAAAAACTCTAATTTTTTACAGGTATGCTTTTAATCTAATTAACTAAATATATCTGCTTTACGATTTGATAAAATCCAATACGATTTGCATTTAAAGCTCATACTATAATTTTAAATTTTTAGATAATTATTAAAAATTGCATAATTGCTATTGACCATTAGAAAAATTTATTATTATTTTACTTAGATATTAAACATTTAGAAATGTTGGTAAAAATCTCTTATGCTATAATACAACATCTTTTTCGAAAAATATATAAAAATTATATAAAAACACAAATTAAATAATAAATGGCAAAAAAAAATGGCCGAATTTTATTTGGAATAAACCTAAATTTCAAAATGTGAAATGAAGAATGGAAAATGTTTAATAAAAAAGAGATATTAACAAATATATACCAAATTCAATTAACACTGAGGGGCTAAAATTTTTAGAGCTAATTTTCTAAAAACTACTCGCAAAACTTTTACAAAACTTGGCAGTTTAGCATAATTTCAATCGTAGAATCTAAATATGGAAAAAAATTGGAGTGACATTTCAGAAAAAGTCCGATTTTGGGTCCAAATGCCTATATTAGAACAATGCCATATATAAATCTAATACATACCCTAAGTCGAGCTTTCGAGACATGAAAAATACAAGTTAAATTTCGCCAATCGGGCCAGTGGAACAGAACATACAGAACTGCCCCCTTTTTTTTTTCACAGTTAAATTGCATGTAAATCGTTAAAAGGTAACCAACCTCGTTCAAATGGCCGATTTCGACGAAAAAATTCGCTTTTTTTTAATTTAATATTTTTTAAGGCCACATTCTTATCTATCAGGAACAGCTTTTCTTTTGTTGATACATTGATTAGAAGTAGAGATATACCAGTTTTTCTGATAGACGACAAATCGGAAGTAACTGTCCGCCAAAGTTTAAAGGGCGAATTAAAGGTACAATTTCCACTTTTTTCTATGATATTTATAAAGTAAATTATTTTAAGCATTTTGATATGTTTGAAGAATCTGGCAGTGTATTTTCTCTTTTTCGTTTGGCAACGACGTTTCAAACTTATTGTTTTGTTTACATCGAGCTTTTGATATTTCTGTTTTGTGTTCAAATTTCCTGCGCCAATTTATTAGCTAAAAACACGTTTGCTGGAATAAAATGTTTAATGTTTCGTGCCAATATCAGTGTAATTCTATTTAATGATGGATTTTTCTGGTCTCATTAAAATATTTGAGTCATTTAAAAATGACTCCTCGATATTTTTCAGTTCAAAGGTATAATAAGAATTTAGGTGTAACAAAAATTAACGATTCTCGAAGGCGTTTATCGAGCTTCGCCAAAATTCATAGGTAAAAAGAGAAAGCCCTTCAAAAACAAAAAAAGAAATGATTGTTTTGAAAAAAATGAAGGGCCGATGTATAAGGCATTTTAAGTGAATATTTGTGTATAAAGTCATGTAACAGTAATCTCAAAATTTTAAACGTGATTTTTGATTAATTCTTTTTGTTATGATTTATGTTCTTGATAACCCTGATAAATCTAAAAGTTCATCATAAAATTATTTGAAATTTTTCACACATGTTTTATACATCATTACACATAATGTAGACAACAAGTTAAAAAAGTAATTCCATAGATTATAAATTACAGCATTTTTCCTACAAT
>KK115971.1:476540-491181 GCA_000611955.2 Stegodyphus mimosarum | reverse complement strand
ATAAATTTCTCAAAATAATGATTTTGTATCACTTTTACAGTAATTATATTTAAGTTTGAGTACAATTCATTAAAAAATCACATAAGTTCAAAAATATAAGGAACATTTTTAAAAACGCCCTTCGAACGAGGTCGGTTACCAAGGGAAAATGCAGTTTTAGCGATAGAAGTTAAATTTATTTTGAACTGAGACAAAAATATATGCCAAAATTTTCGAAGATTAGTTTATAAGAATTCTCAGTTTCCTTGCGTAATCTAATTGAAGTAAGAAATGTCACCCAAAGAAATAAATACAAGTAGAAATTCTTTGCTCTATATCTTTTATTTGCTATTCCAGATACTATTCATGATACAGAAACACTAATTAAAATACGTCCGTGTTCAGAAAAGTTAAGCACACATTTATGATTATCAGTAATAAAACTTACAGCTTTATATTTGGAGTACTTCATGTAAAATGTACTTGAATAAAATGTCACGACAATTTTTCTATTTAAGATATGATAAAATCCAATACGATTTGCATTTAAAGCTCATGATACAATTTCAATTTTTTATATAATTATTAAAAGTTGCATAATTGTTGTTGAACATTACAAAAATTTATTATTAATTTACTTAGATATTAAACATTTAGCAATGTTTCGCTTACTCCCAAAACTGATGGCTCTCCTCGTTAGGGACTGCTGGTTTATATAGCATTTAATAAAGAGAAAAGAGTAGAACTGCATTATTTTGTTAAGACTCAGCACACTTTGCCTTTCACTGTTTGCACATAAACACTTATATCCTCTAGATGTGCCTCTGTTTCTGTTTTCTGAGTTCTTTTATTTCAGCAGCTTCGTTAAGATGACGATGAATATTGCTTAAGGCTGCTGATGACTCAGGTTTCGAAGTAATGAATCTTTTCCTTCGTCACTGTAGCTTCGTAGAGAAATTGCATCCTTATTAAATAAATTAGGAAATAAATCATTCTTGTGTTAAACGCTGTCATAAACGAAAGATGCTCGTTACTTTCGAGCAAACAATTCTTTATTTTCTATATTTTTATTTATTGTTAGAGAGTCCAGGAAATTTTTCTGTATATTGTACGAAGCATTCAGCTATTTATTTAATAATTGAAAAACGTTAAAGTAACATAACTTTTCTGATACAAATCAGAAAGGTCGTGCTTCAGTTACCCACTTTTTTCCTAATTAATAAAACTGCAAATTGTATAGCGTATTAGTTACAAAATGTTACTCTTTTAATGATTTCTACTTCTTTGGTTTTTTCTAAAAAATAAAAAAAAAGAAAAGTTATTATGGAATTTCATTCAAATTCTTGCAGAGACATTAGATATTTTGGAAGCAGGAGATAGGAAAAACGAGCTGAGCCTTCGCCGGGAATCGAACTACGGACCTCTCGGCTACGTGTCGAGTGTGTTGACCACTACACCACGAAGGCATACGAAGAAGGCGGGAGAAATGCCTTATATACTCCCCCTTTTAAAGGGCGACTGGGGTTTTGGGGACCCAATCGCCAAATTCCGGTGGCGGAGAATCATCATCCCCCACCTTTTAGTTCGGGCCCCAGTTTAGAGACATTAGGTATTTTAGAAGCATTAGATATAAAAAATGAGCACTGCCTTCGCCGGGAATCGACCCACAGACCTCTCGATTACGGGTCGAGTGTGCTGAGCGCTACACCACGAAGGCATACGAAGAAAGCGGGAGAAATACCTTATATACTCCCCCCTTTTAAAGTTCGACTAGGGTTTTATGGACTCAATCGCCAAATCCCGGTTATGGAAAATCATCATCCACCACCTTTTAGTGCGGGCACTAGTGAGGAGACATTAGGTATTTTGGAAGGAGGAGATATGAAAAATAAGCAGAGCCTTCTCTGGGAATCGAACCTCTTACCTCTCGGGTACGCGGCGAGTGTGCTGACCACAACACCACGAAGACATACGAGGAAGGCGGGAGAAATAGCTTATATATTTTTCCTAGGCAGTGTCTTCAAAAAAGATGGGTGGGCTATATTTTTTTTCTTCAACAGTAACGCATCTGCTATACAACTGCTTCGTATTATAAAGTTTCTAAAAAAAGGAAGGGAGCTTCATTAAAGCATTGTTAGCACTCTGCGTAGAAGAATTTGTAAATACAAAGTGTTTTATGCCTTTCGTTTCCTGGGAGGAGAGGTATGTTTCAACATAAATCAGAACGATTTTATTTTATGCTTTTTTAGTTAAATGCAAAAAAGGCTTGTGCGATTTCATGCAAACTTTCAGATATATGCGAAGTTATATTTTCATTTGGGTCAGTTACAAATTGGATATCATTTGCACATTTTTTCATATAGATCCATTAATTACCATAAGCAGCAACGATTGCTTGCAGTTTCTTCCTTAATAAGATAGCGGTAAAATCCCTGAATACTAGCAATTCGGACCTGGGTTCGAATCCAGGAGAATGAGTTGGCTGCATGTGCGTTTTCGGGGTTTTTCCCCATTTGTAACGTGCATACGAGCCATTTTCCTAACAAGTTCCTCCACGAAGGCATCTCTCCCCTTAGGCAGATAGTTCTAGTGTGCTTGGTCTTAATAAACCAAACAAACCAAACCAATATTTAATCTGACTGCATAATCTTAATGCTTGTTAATCGATAATGAAAAATGTTCGTGATATGTTATCAAACTTATATCAATAAGGGATGTTTTTACATGTTATGGAAGTATAAATATATGGTATATATTTTTAATTCATCTGATTACTGATTAATCGATTCAGAACAGCTTGAGGTATTTATTCTCAAGTTCTTTTCACTTAGACGTGTTTATTCAATGATTATTTTTTAGTTGTTACAAGTAAGTTACCATCTTCAAAATCTTATAAAATCATTAAATACAAATTACATTAATACAATGAAATCCCAATACTCCCAATTAAATGCATTAGTTGCAAAATGAAATTTTTATTGCTTACAAACTTAAACATTTGTGTATTAGCTTATTAATAACCCATATGCGATATGAAGAAATTTTAAGGATGATATTTCCCCATAACTTGAAAGTGTAAGTTTATGGTATATATTATTGTTTCAGCTGAATGGGACACACAAAAATTAATTACGAAAGCTAAAATTCAGATATGATTACATCTTCTCATAACACTGGAGGAAAAGCTCTTCGCTTATGAGAAGATGTAATGCTAATACGCATTTTTATGATAAAATTTAAAGCAAGTTGAACTCTTTTATACATACATACATACACGGTGTATCAGTACAGTTGTTGTACTCCGAATAATAAACATGTTTTCTCACCCACTTCGTCTCCTTTCTTTCTCAACTTTTGTGTCGTCACTACCCCGCCAGGAAAGTGTTTCCGACCACGCATTTTTATGCGATTTCCTATCGCCAGGTGTACTTTATCTCTCCTGAAAGTTTGTCACCGCTGCACTGATTTTTTCTTTTTCCTCGTTTTAGTTCAAAGGGGTTTTATCCCTGAAGGACTATTGTTTTCTTTTTGCGATTTTGCGTTGGAAACATTAAAAGTCTGAATTACTCTTCAAACTGTTGCCACAAAATATTGCTGCCCTACATTATATTTAAAGAAATTAAATAATGGGGAATCTGCATTGATGTATGTATATTTCTCCAAATGTGATAAAACAACGGTACCTGGAGCCATCCAATTTTGAATAACGTACGTTTCCACCCGAATATGCGCATCTGGAAGCCCTAATTTGGAATTTGTTTTATTATCTATTTCATATTTTGTAAAACTTTAACGGATTTTTGATGAACAAACTCAAATGATTTAAAAGCGAGCAATGGCAACACTCTACGGAGAAAGAAAAGCCTTTCTATCTAAAGCGCACGGAGCTGTGTGTCAGAAATTCTAAAGATGTTCCAATTTTTAAATCATTTTGAGATATTTTTGTTGCACTGAATTTATGGTTTAAGTGCGAAGAACATGATATTTAATAACTAAAGGTAACACACAAAACGTTAAAAAACGCACCTTTGGAAGTAATTTAAAATCTGAAACATAAACATTTCAGGTTTTTTTAAGAGTTAGTGTGGGAAGGCATATCAGTTTACCCATGGTACATCTCTCGTGTCCCCATACTCTTACCTGTACCTGTACCTGTACTGATACACCCTGTACATACGTACATACATACATACATATGCACATATTTTGTGAAGGAGAAAATTCTCATGCACGTTGATCTCGAAGTTTTTCCTTACTCTTGAGCCCACTAGAATGGAGAAGCCAAATGGTAAGAGCGCAAAATATTGGTCGCCCAACTTCTTTTTGATTCCAACAAAGGAGTTGCTTGATCGGAGGTTTTGGTGCTGTTACTATTTGTAAGAGAATACAAGTCAATTTACCTTAAACGTCTTCCACAAATGCATCTCTTGCCTTAGACTAATGCCCTCGTATTCTTTTTCATACATAAAAACCTAAAACTATTTTTGAAGAACTTTTTTTCTCGCGAATTTATTGATAGCTCAAAGAATTTTTAAAAATGTCTGTAAAGTATGCAGTCCTGAATAAACCCTTTCGTTGCTTTATTGTTAAGAATGACTATATTTTCAACAAATACAACTTAAAGTGGAATATCCCTTTTAATTGAAGTGAGAAATGTTCGAGAGTAACGATGCTGGGGAGAGCAAAAAATTCTTCAAAGCGTAATTAAGTCCATAGCATCATTGAATTTTTCTTGCTTCGATAAATTTGACTCTACGTATGTACATTTTCAATTGCCATCATATTTGAGTAAGTTCAGCATATCAGCACTCAGCTTTTATGCAAACAGAGAACGTAAAATGTTTATTCAGTATATTTATTGCTCCATTAATTTACAGTCACAAATATTTGAATATACTTTCACAATATACTTCACCGGTAACTAAACAACGTTTTGAATTTCTCCAGTATAAGTTTATTTATAATAGTTGCTTTAATAATTATTAAACACCGTTAATAACTATAAAATTTGTTCTGTTTAAGGTTTTTATGCCATTATTTAATTTGCACGCAGTAGCTGTAGCATTATCAATAATTTAAAAGCGGCGTTAGGTCTAACATGGCGACTATTTCTTTGCATTTAGAACTCTTAGTAGTGTAGTTAATTAAAAAGTTTGATACACCAACTTCAATGTGTTTTTGCCTAATGGGATCGAACGTTAACTTCATATATGTGTGCACCAAAGCTTTTGTCTTTCTGCCCTTTGCCCGAAATTCTTGCTGTCTAGTAGTAATAGTAGTTTCTAGTAGTAGTTTTAAATTTTTAACTGCATATTACGCAATATTTTTTCTGCATTTTACAATTTTTAATGCAGATATTTTGAGATTTTACGTATTTTTTCCTTGTCAGAAAGTGAAAATTTAATTAATTGAATGAGAAATATAACTTCAATAAAATTCGAGGAAATAAGTTTAAATTAAGTGCAGCAAACAATGTGTTTGAATAAGCCGTACAAGGAAGTCGTGGGTTACTGATATCAGATTTTTAATTTTTTTCTTGAAGTAAGTCATAACATTTCACATGACTCATTTTCCCTTCCGCAAATATAAACTTTAATTTTATCTTTTTCCTGAATTTTCATTTTGTTTAAAATTTTTGCTTTTAATTTTCATTTATATTTCTAACTTTCCAATACAAAGTATGACCTTTTTTGTAGTTATGTATTTTTTGGTGGTTTCTTCTCTTTACAAGTCTTTACTGCTATTTTTACTATTTTCTGATCATCTATTAGAAACAACAACAACAACGAAAAAATCTGAAAGTTTTCAGAAATTTATACTTATTGATATAAAAATTTGTGCACCAAGAAATGATTGTGGAATCGTAGCGAAACTTAGCATGGAGCACATGTCGGATAGATATGCAAATGAGTAGAAATGCAGCGAGATTGCGCATTGCGTAATGCTATTAGAGGCCGTTGAACTTCGTTCTTTTTGGAGCATAAAACAGGTAAGCATAGCTTGTTGGAGTGTACTTAATATTTTGCTAAGGAAATGCTGAGGTAGACATGCAGTTACGCCGCCATCGAAGCCAATATCAGCAGCTGACAGAGAGGGGGAAGAATCATCGGGATGATGGAAGCTGGGTGGTCAGCTCGGCGAGTAGCTCGTCAACTATGCTCTTCTGATTTCACTGTGAGATGGTGTTGGAACCAGTGGACAGAAAAGACGTCATTCACATGGCGACCAGGCTCAGGACGCTCTCGACAGACCAGTCATCGAGAAGACTGTCACATCATACGGCACACACGTGCAGAGCCAAATGCCTTTTTGGTTGCTATTCAGACACAGGCAGTAGTTTCATTACGGGCCCTTGTGTCTTCCCGAACCATCGCAAGGCGCCTGCTTAAAGGGCATCTGGTATCGCGGTGCCCATTACGTGCGCTGCCAATAACACCCACTCACCGACACCTCCGTTTGAAGTGGTGTCGGGCACGGCAAAATTGGACTTTAACGGACTAGAACCAGGTCGTTTTCAGCTACGAATCTAGATTCAATTTGACTAGTGATGACAATGGTGTTCGAATTTGTAAGCCCCGTGGTGAACGCCTCAATCCTTCCTTCGCTTTACAGCAACACACGGTTCCCACAGATGGTGTGATGGTATGGGGTGCCATTGCTTACGATACACGGTCACCCCTAATCCATGCACAATGACAGGTCAGCGGTACATCCATGACATTCTTCAGCCACATGTGTTGCCACTCATGGCAGGGCTCCCAGGAACCTGTTTTCAACAAGACAATGCTCGGCCACACACAGCACGGATCTCACAAGACTGCCTCCGCCCCATTGACACCCTTACCTGGACTGCTCGATCCCCAGATTTGTCACCAATGGATCATATCTGGGATCATTTGGGACGGCAAGTTGGACAGCCTGCGAGATTGGCCGAACTAGAGCCGCGTTTACAGCAACTGTGGAACGAGATGTCTCAGGACACAATACGGAAATTGTATGTCTCAATCCCCGCTCGTATCTCATCGTGCATTCGCGCCAAAGGTAGTCCAACAGAGTACTAAAACTTACGTCCATGTGTTGTACTTTTTTCTGTAATAAATAATCCTTTTTTCTTTGATTTTCTAATCACTTACTTATATCAAAGTAGTAGTTAGATATGTAAAATTTCGTTTCATTCTCACAACTCTTTCTTGATGCGCAAATTTTTATGGAAATGAGTGTATCGATATAATAGTATCGATTAATATAATAGTCTTATACATTATAATTCAATCACTTTTAAAGCAGAAAAATTCACAATTTACCAACATATAAAAATAATAAAAAAAACAGAGCTCACCGACATGGATAAGAAGTTTGTATATATTACGTTTGGTGAGAGCCAGCAAAAAGGGAAGTGCATAACTAGATGTTATAGCAGTAACATGCCCAAAATTTCATCGTTCTACGGCTAATCGTTTTTGAGTTACGCGAGATACATACATAAGTATACATATGTGCTGCGAATGTAGATGTCTGCAAGTCCCGCGGGAAAAATTCTTTCTCAATTCACTTTAAATCCATTTTGAAATCCGGATAAAAGATTTCTTTCCTTTGCCCATACATACAGATGTCAGGAAGTCTTTCAAATGTTTCGAGAATGGTCAAATTGTCATTTTCGTTGAAATATGATATCGATAACTGTTCGCGATTACGATACTACCTTTTATTTTGTACAGGGTAGTAAAAAGAAGCAAACATAATGCAGATAACTATGTGTAGAAATTTCCCATATATATTTTTTAAAAAAAAACATGGTATGTGTATATTATATATATAAAGAGTTTAACAGTCTAATTGGCTAATTGAAACAAAACAACATTTGCTTTTTACTAAAAGAACATCATATTAACAAAGTGAAAGAAAATAATTTTTGAATCTGATAATTAACCAAACAGTTTTAACATAGGTGACCTCATTCAGCTTCTGATACTCTCTTTTTTAACTTTCTTATACTACATTTTGCACGAAAAAACACCAGTACAGCTTCATAAAAGATATGAATTAAATAATGAGTTTTAATAGATAAATACATAAATTTGTAATTACATTAAGTACTATATGTAGGATTAACCTTCTACCTTTTTTAGGTTTTTGAATACTTAAGCTTTACTTACATTTTACATTCTTACTGCATTGCTATCGTCATGCAATGATGTGTAGATGCTTTATTTTATACCATAATATTTTCTACGATTGTGCTGTTTTCTTCGTGACGTTTCGTCTGCAAAGTTTCTACTTGTAACAGTCTCACTTAAACCAATACCTTGTATATATCAAGTCCCGTTCCCTTCTCAAATAGGATGAGGCCAAATTTCATTTGGAAAACAGATCCATTTTGTGGACCAAGAAGTTCTTGAATTTAAACCCTTGTTGCAGTCCAGGTTTGACCCTAGTAATTATAAATAAATGCACTGTTAATTCTCAGCTTTCAAGCTCCGAAAACAATTCTGGGCATGATTATTAGCTTTAAAATGTTGCAAACAATTCTTGTCACAGAGCTTTCTAATGATTGTAATTATAAATGGGTGAATATAGCTTCAACAAAGAATTTTAAATTTACAGAATCCCTCTAGAAGAGGGCGTGCTAATGTTAAAGTGTTTAGTTTGTACTGCATACTCGCAACCTGGTATTTTCGAGTTAGAAAGAAAATAATCGAGAGTTTGCTGGCTTTTGGCAGTCAGAGCCTAATATATACTAAATTATTTTCCAATAAATATGCGCAAAGTGATCGATAATTACTATATCTTTTCTCTTAAAATGGCTTTAAAATATCATAAATACATTTTATCTCACAATCTAGTTTCACCACAGGAAAAAAAAAAAAAAAAAACTTATGGGGGCACCTTATGACTTCCTTCTACAGCCTAATAAATTATACACATATTTTGCTGCATTTCATTTAAACTTACGCTTTCGAATAGAGATATATTTCTCATTCAATTAATTCAATTCTCACTTCGCGGCGAAGCAAAAATGCACAAAAACTCAAAATATCTTCATTAAATATTGTAAAATACAGAAAACCATAAAACACCAAATACAATTAAAAGAGTTAAAAAAATGCAATTTCTGCAATTAAAATTAGAGTTTCTACGCAGAAACAAGTAATTCGGGCAGCGTGCAAGAAGGCAGATTTTTCGGTGCACAAAACTGAAAGTTTACTTTTGGTCCCCCCCCCACTCACCAAAAGTCAATTGAAGTTGCGGAAACTGACTTATTTCACTATTCTATTGAGTTTCAACTGTAAACAAATGGCGGTTTATTAGGTTTAACTCGTTACTTAAGCCACTTAAACTCTAAATTATTGACAATTTTACAACTATTGCATGCAGATTAACTAAAATCATAAAAGCCTCAACCGGAACATAAAAAAAACATTATTCAATCACTTTTAAAGTAAAAAATACAGAATTTATCAACATATTAGAATAAAAACTAAACTCACCGAGCGAGGTTACCGAGGGAAATATATATATATCTAATGATTTTAGTAGCGCAGAGTGAAGAAAAAATCCGGTACTTTTTAGCATCTTTCGATATTCGTCATGGCTGAGAAGACCGCAGTGGTTGAAGGTAGGGCTGAGTAGAAAAGAATGATGACGCATTTAGCACAACTGAACTTGAAGTATCATAGTCAAGCAAAAACGTCGTTCAAATAGTTTCGAGAGTGGTTGAAATGGATATATTCGTCGATTTGAGAAATATTACTCCGGAAAATTTTGCGATTGCAGTATTTCATTTACTTCGTACAAGGAAATAATTGAACGAACATCTTGCTCAAGGTAGATAAAATGTTTTACATACTTCCCTTAACTCGACTGGTAGCAGAGATTCTTTTGCTCAGATCTTCGATGGTATTTTTGAAAATAATTGCAGGCTTATTCATACCGTTAATTCAAAACTTTCTGAAAGAATACACACACGTTATCAAACATTATTTTGCATTAAATGAAGGAAAGATTTTTCAGCATTGTTCTATTATAATGCAGGTAAAATCTCATTATAGAATGAAAAATTGAAAGAAAAATTGAAAGGCGACACTTTTAAACATAATTTTAATCTCACGGAATGAAGTCTGAATTCTTTCTGCGTCTGACAGAGGCTTAACCTTTTAATCGGATTACAACATTTGCTTCCGAAGTTTAATGTTAAGACTGTTTCAGAATGAGTATACAAACATCTTTGTTAGGATTAGTATTTTAAGGATTCTAGAAAAATATTTAAAACACGTCTAAAGAAATTCACTTCTAGTTTCCCAAATGAAAGTTTGAGACGGCGATGAGAAAATGTAACGCAGTTTAAAAAGTATGAGGTATCAATGCATTATGTACCTTATTAAGATTTAACACTGGTATATACGTATAGCATCAGCTTAAAGAACAAGGATAAAATTATGTTTTCGCTCTTCACAATAATATTTACTTTTAAATCCCGAAATCTTTATGTTGAATTGTAATTACTGTAAAGAAAGTATGTATGTATTATAAATTACGGAATCTTCATGAAGAAGTTTCGATATTTTGGAATTTATCACATAACCTTTTTACATGTCTCGAGCATTTAAAAATTATTGAAAGATTTATTTTTAGGACGTTATAAGATTCTGAAACTAGTATATGCTTCCAAGGAAACAAATGTAATATCACAGGAGTTTAATGCTTGGCATTTTCTAACATTCTTTTTTTAGTTACATTTTTCTTTGCAGAATGCTGAAAGAATTAATTATGAATAATACATTTTAGAAATCTCTCTACGATACTCTCGATTGTTTGTTGGTTCATACATATTTCCTAGACAAGCAGAGACAATGATGCAGACCTGTAATACTTTATTGCAAATCTTAGCGAAATAATTATGGCAAATATAAGCAGCGGTAAATATATCTCGAATAATAATAAAACGCAGCGGAAAGAACGTGATTAATAACTGAACATTCAGTCCCAAAACATGTGATCACCCTCAGTGAAAGCATGTGGTCGTTAGAGATTAAAAATTGCATGCTCCCATATCCGACAAGGACTGAAAATACTGACTACAAAATCAAAACTGAATTGACTAATCTGAGTCAATGCGAAATGCAGATTGGTTTCTCCAGATTAGAATCTTCAACATGATTTTTGGTCCTTAAGTTTCGATACGAAATTTATTTATAAAGACCTTTTTGAGTTTTTATCCTTTTACTTCCTTGTACGAAGGAAGTATTGTAATCAAGAAATTTCCCAGGTATGTCAATATTTCAACGAAAATATCTCTTTTGACAGATATCGAATGCAATTTAACGATGTTTTTGCTTGACATCTGTACGTAAGGACAGAATAAAGGACTCTTTTCCCCAAACGAATTATAAAACTGTACGTATGGATGTATGTATCTCGCAAAACTCAAGAGCGAGTAACCTCAGAACGTTGAAATATTGTATATAGGACTGCTATAATATGTAGTTGTGCATTTTGGTTGCGATTTCTCGCACCAAAAGTATATAAATGTACTACATACCCAATCTGTTACTCGGCTCGGTGAGTTAAGTTTTTTTAGTCTTATATGTTGGTAATTCGCACATTTTTTGCTTTAAAAATGATTGAATTATGTTGTTCTTATCTTCCGGTTAAGTTTTTATGCCTTTAGTAAATCTGCATGCAAGATTTGTAGTGTAAGGATCTTAAGTTTGACTAACGTTTATTTTATTTTAAAACTTTACTATCATCTCTTATTTTTCCACTTCCGGCCAGAATTAAAGCGTCAATATGTTTATACAATTTGTACCTGCTAACGCTAAAGTATTTCAGTTGTGGCTTTGCGTATTTGTTACAGTGTACAGTGTGTACAGTTGTATACTTGCTAACGCTTAAGTATTTAAGTTGCGGCTTTTTGCCAAAGAGTAGAAGGAGAGAGACAGAGAGAATCCTCTTGCTATGAGGCTTCACGCGAGCTTGCCATTAATTACTGTCCGCCTTTAAGGCCAGAGGATTAAATCCTCTTGAAAGTTAAAGACGTATTGTAGTTTTCCGCTGTTTGCGTACTACAGACGCAGTAATTTAAAAGGCCAGTCTTAGTGCTAGTCATCTGTGTAAAATATTAAAAGATAGTTCTTATTTAAATTTTAGTTAGTTAGTAGTCGTATATTTTTTTTTTACGTTCAGACCACAAGTGGTTGGTCTTTGTATCCCAAAGTACGGGAACTTCTGTAAAATCGATAAGCAAATATAGGGGAATTTTAACCCTTAATATCTTTGTTGTATCTTCTACACACGCACAAGCATAGCTTTTAGTAAGCTCCCTGTTCCTACTCAGGACTCCAGTTTTGTTTGCAAAATCAACTAGAAGAAACAGTAGTCCTGGTAAGTTTAGTAGCACTGATTTAGCACAGATAATGAAAGACGTTTCTTCAAAATACTGAGTCGTCTGTGTGCTTCTTCTTTTTTTTATTTAATTTCTTTTACACATCGTCTTAGATTTATTGTAGTTTTCGAACAGAACATGTGGCGACGATTCGATAATTCTTTAGATGATATACATAATTTTTGTGCTTTCTGAGTTATACAGTGAAGGACATGTAACGCTGTTAAGTGAACCTGGTGCCAGAGTGATATTATGGTAACCAAATATAGCCAATTTTAAAGACTGCATTTATTCTATTGTGGTTTATGTGTTATCGACGAAGTAGATTTAATTAAATCCAATAAGTTTAAATAAAATGCAAGAAAAAGTGCGTATAATTTAATATTCCGTACAAGGAAGTCACCTGTTGTATACATCAGACTTTTCTTGACGCAGAAGGCATTATTCTGTAAAGCTTTAATTTTATTTTGTCTTTTTAAATTTTTACCCTATTCGATGAGCCGCGCTTTTGATGATGATAATGATTTAGTCTTTTTGATGATGTGGAGTTAAAGGCTTCGTGCCTAAGCACTCCAAAAATTTAACTTCCTTGATTCTTGATCCAATCTGATTGGCTTTCAAATTCCTCCTGTCCTGTAGATGTTGAAAAATTTGCATGCGAATTCTTAAGTACCACCGGACCGATTTACAAGTCAAGGTTAAAACAAGACCAGTAGAAAAGCATGTTAACGCTCGGCCCAACGCTGCTGTTACTTAACTTAGAGAAACGAACGTAGACAAGAAAAAGTTATTTACAGGAACGAAAGCACAAACGTTGAGTTATGTAGTTTATTTTGAGCAGACATGGAGTCGGTGACGTCACACTATAAAGTATTTTCTTCTTTCTATCTTCCTTGCCTTCGTGGTGTAATTGGAAACATTCACGACGCGTATTGTAGAGGTACGAAGTTCAGATTCTGTGAAGATGCTGCGCATTTTTCACGTCACATTTATTTTTTACCACGATATTTTGAAACTTCTGAGTTTTGGTATCGCTTTATTTTCGATCACGATGCTTTATACTACAATCTTTCAAATCTGAGACGTTTTCTTTGCTTCCTTTTCCCTCGCGATGTTCTCTATAAGGACGATATCCACCGAAGTTGTTTCTTCCGCGAAGTTTTTGGTCTTCGACCTTCTTTGTTGCCATATTCTTGGCGGATATTGATTCGCCTATTTCCATTTGTCGTGCAGCTCAAAACAAATATGGCGCACGTCAGTTGGAATATTCTTTGTTGCAGTTAAAGTCGCCATTTGGGATAAAAATGGTTACGCTGCGAACAGAGTCAGAGGTCTTTTTTCCGCTTTTTCGTTTTGAGGAAAATGAATTTATTATCCTTGACTTTTCCTACCATTTTCTTATGCAAATTTCGCAGTCGAAAATTATATATTCCCTCTTCATTTTCTTTGGCTGTCAACAATTGTCCTCTACTAGTCTCTTTTCTTAATTAACTACAGTTAGTGGTAAACCGAAAAGCTATAGACATATCAGCTTAATCCACGCAATGTAAATGCAGAAGTGCTACCTGCTTCCATTAAAAAAATACAAGAACGGTAGCCCAAAAGTGTTTTTTCAAGATTTCTACACTCTCGCTGTGCAAGAAGTACTTTTAAGTACTTACTAGTCTCATTCTTTTAACAAACTTAAGTTAATGATAAACTTAAAAGGTATTTCTCCTACCTTTTTCGCATGCCTTCGTGGTGTAGTGGTCAGCATGATGGGCGCGTATTCTAGAGGTCCGTGGTTCGAGTTGCTTATTTTTTATCTCTCTTACTTCAAAAAATCCCAATGTCTCTACATTGGTGCTCGAACTAAAAAGGTGGTGAATGATGATTCTCCACCACGGGGATTTGGCGACTGGGTCCCGAAAACCCCAGTCGCAGTTTAAAAAGAGGGAGTATACTATAAGGTATTTCTCCCGCCTTTTTCGCATGCCTTCGTGGTGCAGTGGTCAGCACGCTAGACGTGTATTCCAGAGGTCCGTGGCTCGAGTCCCGGCGAAGGCGTTGCTAATTTTTTACATCTCCTGCTTCTAAATAACCTAATGCTTTTACAAATCGTAAAACTGTTTCTTTCATTTAAAAAAAACTGAAAGTTTTCAGATGATAACCAGTCTCCTCTTAGAATCCCTCCAGTGAACGCTCACACTTATGCCACATGCAGTTCAACAACAAAATAACAAAATTTTTAAAAGCTGTATAATAGTATACGTTTAGAATTTCCAATGCAGCCTTAAGGGT
>KK115971.1:382164-476504 GCA_000611955.2 Stegodyphus mimosarum | reverse complement strand
GTGTATATATATATATATATATATATATATATAAATCCACGCTTTTCTCAATTCATAATATTAAGTTTCAGTTATCTTACTAAGATGGATTTAGAAATTTTTTTAGCTATTTTATTATTAACGTTTTATGTGTTACGTTTATTAATTAAATATCACATTCTTCGTACTTACGCTACATAAAATTCAATTTAAACGCCAAATCATAAAACATTTAAAAACAGCATATGTTTAGAATTTCCGTTAGGGTTATAGATGCTGCCAAATACATATTTTAATATTTGCTATATTATTTTTGTAAATACTAACCTCTGTCATGGCCAGCCACCTAGTTCTAAAAATGTAACAATGTACATTGAATATCAAATAGTTGTCATAGAACAGGAAAAAGTATATAATGACTTTTAAGGAGTCTAGCTAGTGTAGCTTCATAAAAATACTGAACATTTCTAATTAGAGACATCTCAGATTTTAATGCATGTTCATTTAAATCAATCACACTGAAATGTAGAAAACATATTCTTAATAACTGTGTTTATTGCTCTTAAATCGCTTAGATTATTACTCGTTATACTTAAAGAATAAATTCGAAAGTATCTTTCTTTGCTTTACTGAATAGCAACACGCTGATAACTGGAAGATATTGCATTCTATATCCGGTCGCGGCAACAGATTGCTTTCATAGAGCTCAGTTTGTTAATTAAAACTGCAAGATAAATATCTTACATTTTTTCAACATTGCAATAATCTTGCTCGCTAAAGATAAAAATGTTTCATTTCGAGCAGTGTTGCCAGTGTCCACTTTGAAATACGAGGGTAAGTTGAAAAATAAGTTTCCCCTGTCGACTGTGGTCAGAGTTGTGTATGAAAGTCAAAAATTAGAATGAGACATTAAAGATATGACATACCGTTATTTTATTATTCTCGTACGAGTACGTTGAGACATTTGTCATATCGCTTGATAAGCTTCAAAAAGTCCTCCAAGAAAATTTCAGGGCTTTGCATATGGAAGAAGCGTTGAACGGCTATGGGCGAAAGGCGACACAGCAGGAAAACGCGCAAGTCACCGATACACCATTGGGTAGAGGTCGCTGCAAATCAAGCAGATGGCGCTGTTGCAGTGCCTGCGCAAAGCGGAGACCAGCCTCTCATTTGAGCCCCGGTAGGTATGGAGAGAAGGTGCGTTTTGAATTTGTGGTCAAAGGAGGAAGTGAGAGCGGTTATCCGCCATGAATGGGCACGTGGAATATCAGGAACAGAAATTCATAAAAGCCTCGTGGAAGTCTATGGGCCAGGTGTGATGTCGAAGCAAATGGTGCGGAGATGGTGTCGCACATTCAGTGATGGACGTCAGCAAGTGGAGGACATACCGAGAGCTGGACGGACGCGCACGGCCACTACAGATGCAAATGTCAGGAAGGTGGATGACATGATTAGAGCGAACCGGCGTATCACCATCGATGAAGTAGCGGAAGAACTTGGAATCTCACATAAGCGAGCTCAAAACATCATCCACGACATTCTTCGATACAGAAAAGGGTCAGCACGATGGGTGCCCCGACAATTGACCTCGACACACAAGGAACAACGCATGGGAAAGGCGCTTTGGAAGCAATACTGAATTGAAACAAGCCGTTCAACTCTTCTTCCATATGCAAAGCCCTGATTTTTTCCTGGAGGGCTTTTTGAAGCTTACCAAGCGATATGACAAATGTCTCAATGTACTTGGTACCTATGTGGAAAAATAAAGGTATGTCATATCTTTAAAGTCTCATTCTATTTTTTGACTTTCATACACAACTCTGACCGCAGTCGACAGGGGAAACTTATTTTTCAACTTACCCTCGTAAATGAGGTTGTTAATTAAATATTCATTAGGTTTCTACAAAATATGAAATAAATAATAAAGCAAATTTGAAATTCAAAATTTGGGCTCCCAAGTGCGCATGTTTGGTTGAAAATTTTATGTTATTCAAAATTTGATGGGTTTAGATGCCGTGGTTTTTTCATAATGCGAAGGTATGTAGAGATGCAGATAAGGGCCTGAAAATTGATACTAAAGGCTTCTTTCTGCCAGTCTTATATATTAATCCAAAGCAGCCTAGGCGTAGCTTTGAGAAACACTTTTCTATTATTATTATTTCCGTGCTATCTTGTGTTGTAATTAGTTAATGAAGCTTGAAAGAGTTCAGTCTTCATTAACTAATTAAATTACTATTTCAGTAATAAATCATCAATCAAGTAGCTTGTTCGAGACATGGGCAAACATAAATGATTAAAAAGCATATCATTTCAAATGTCAGAATTATTCTATCGAATTCTACAGTAGACTTACCTAGCCGCAAATAGATGTTTCCATTATTTAAAAAAAACTAATGTTTGTAAGTGGAAAGAAATGTTTCAAGTGAACTGACAAACAAACTACTTTTTTATTATTATGGCTAAATAATTATTATTGTCACTTTCCATTAAAGAATGTTCTTGCAGTTGAAACTTTAAACATTTTTTGCACTGTATTAGAAGTATTTTTTTCGTATAGAAAACTAAGTATTTTCTACGGATTAATGTTCTTTCTTTTGATTAAAAGCGTCAAATGATTTTTTAAAAGAACACATCCAAAGCAGCTGTCATGTTATTTTTATTATAAAGTAAAATAGCTTCATTCAGGCAAAGAAAGGCATTTCAATTTAAAGAATATTAGTGACTTTTATTTACTCTTAAATAAAAAGTCTTTTTGGTAAAAAAAATGAGGAAGTAATAAGAGATTAAAATCAATGTGAAAATTATTTTAACATAAACTATTAGCGTACTGGAGGTTTTACATTATAAGGTATTTCTTCCGCCTTCTAGCATGCCTTCGCGGTGTAATGGTCAACACACTTGGCGCGTCTTTGATAGGTCTGAGTTTCGAGTCCCGGCTAGGGCATTGCTCATTTTTAACGTCTTCCGGCTCCAAAATAACCTAATGACTCTACAGCATCACCCAAACTAAAAACGGGTGGTAGATGATGATTCTCGACCACCAGGATTTGGCGATTGAATATCCTAATCCCCAGTCGCTCTTTAAAAGGGCTGTCTATAAGGTATTTTGCCACCTTCTAGTATGCCTTCGTGGTGTAGTGGTCAGCACCCTTCGCGGATATTCGAGAGGTCCGAGGTTCGATTCCCGGGGAGGGCATTGCTCATTTTTCATGTCTCTTGCTTCCAAATAGTCAAATAACTCTACAAGTGGAAGGGAGATATCATTAACTTTGAGGGTAGTTTGCATGCTATGTCTCCACATAGCATGCAAAATTCAATATAGATAATAATGGCTTGGGAATCGAGTCGAAATGAGCTGGCATAACATGTATAGATACTTCATTCCATGCCGCTTCATCTCTATACCAGAGTTCATCGCTGATAGTTGCTGCCGAATGCTGGCTTAAACATCTCCCGGCAACACATAGTCAGATGTTTTCAATGTGTAAGAGAACGTGTTGGCCAGTACAACAGTCGAACATAGTCTGTATCGAGTACGATCATAATACCGTATTACGGTGCTTCACTGTAGGTTAGGTGAAGTATTCTCAGTACCATACTTGGGTTAGTTTTACGTTTAGATCACAAATTAATAATTTTGTTTGGAATATTTAAAAAGATATCTTCAAAGGAAACGTCATTTTTATCCTGTTTTTCACTGCTTAAAAAAGCGAATCCAATAAATTATTGTCATTTCCAACCAGATTATAAACTTACTCAGATTTTGACAGGGTCATAGAAATTTTGCAATTTACTTACTTCCTTTCAATATTGTTATTATTGGACTCTACGCTTGCGTCGTGGCGGTGGAAGATGTGGAATATATTTATTACAATGCAGTTTGCACGTGAATGCCTGAAATGCACTTAAAGTGAGTTTAGAGCAGCTCTCTATTTGCAGGCTTCCTGTTTTATATGATCTTGTTAGGAGCTTCGAGGGCTTTGTAGTCTTTCGCGATTTTATTTGTTGTTTGAAATTTTAGTATTTTTTTATATAATTGGATTTTTCTCTTCATGTGTCATTTTATTATTAGCACAAATGCACATTAGCCCAGAAGGGTTATTAATTTCACTTTGGCATTTTGGGTTGGTTCACTATAAATGTCTGAATCACTTTTCAAATTGTTGCCACCAAATATTAGAGCCCTGCATCCTATTTAACGAAATGAAATAATGAATAATCTGCATGAATAAATGTATGTTTCTCGCATTCTGAAAAAACAACGATAACTAGACTCCAAATTTTATATACCGCTCTCCTCTACTCGAATATAGGCAACTGGAAGCCAAAATTTGGAATTTGTTTTACTATCTTTTTCATATTTTTTAAACATTTAACGAATTTTTAATTAATAAACTCAATGATGACAAAGCGTTCCATTAACAACGAGTGCATTACATTAGCATCTTTAAGCAAGGATTTTTCATGCGCGAGCTTTCTTTACATTTCTTACTAGTTTCATGTTGATAGCGTAGGAAGACAAAGACGTTGCCGTTTCTAGCGGTATTTTGCATTGCATGACTTTGAATGTCTGTATCATTTTTCAAATCCCGTTTTGAATCCTCCGTGAAAAAACGCCCTTTGGGCATAATATAAAATCTGAAAGCTTTCAGATTTTATTTTTCGTGTGATTACGTCGTGTATTGATGTAGCGTATTTTTGATGCATCATGTTTCCTTTGTATCAGTATTACTTTTAAGTATTATTTCATTTTTATTATTACTGCATTATTATTAAGTTGGTTTATTTTCTTTTATAGGAGTATTAACATAATTAATTATTCATGGTATATTTTAGTATTTTTATTACATTAGTATTTGCATTTTAAATTTTTTCTTTGCTTTTTCCAGACCTAGATATTATGCTTTTATTATTGAATTGTATCTGTTTGTATTATGAGTTATTTACTTACATCTGTAAGCCTCGTGGAACATATCCTGGAATACGAGGTGCTTTGTATTTGCTTTATTAACTGAAGAAAATGTCTAAGATGCGATAATAATGCTTGTATGCATTTCTGTTAATCTAAAATATCATTGTACAAAATTCATTTCGTTAAAAATAGATAAGACCAAAATCAATGTTATGAAATTTCTCACAAGGATTTTAGTAAGGAGGGAAAAATATTCGTTGCTTTCAATTATTTATTTTTTTCTACTTAAACTCTTCGCTTAAACTCAACTTGCTAACTTAAAAATATCACATTATTTTATTCGAATAATGGAGCTCCAAAAATTAAAATAATCACGTTAATGAATTCTACTCGCATAAATTAACTTGAAAGAAAATTACTTGATGCTTATTAATTAATCTTCTCCTATGAAATATTCGTAGTCTTACTTCCAAAGTTTTGTTTCAGTTATAAGCTTTCTTATTTGCTTTTGAACATAATAAAACATTATATTCGTAGCAATTAAAAATAGCTGAATAGAAACTCATTAAATAAATTAGCTAAGACATCATGAAAGCAAAATCAATATTTCTTTTCCTCAAAAGCGCGATGTGATGTTCGAATTTAGCATATAAATATTAAGTTCTCTAAAATTAAAATTTAAAAACTTTTGATTTTAAAACCTGATGTTGCTCTTAAGGTATAATTGATATAGAAGTACTCCAATCAATATTTTGCAAAATGTTTTCTTATATGTAGAAGTAAAATTGCAACGTTGATGTTATACATTTTTTTTGCCAAAAATTATGTATAAGTGCATAATAATTTTACTTCTTGCAAAATTTAAATTTCTATTATTTATTTTGAAGAAATGTTGGCGAAAACGATCTTCTAGAGCATAGAGTAATTAGATTATATCGATGCAGGGAAGTAAAAAAAAACTTGCAATCTCCTCTCTAGGATTGGAACCCCACCCGTCTCTAATACGAGTTCAGCGCGCTTCCAGTTACACCATAAAGACATGCAAAAAGGATGGAGAAAAAACTTTATAAGGGTGTTTAATGATAATCCTTCTTTATTAAATATTTCAAGCTTTTAAAGTACAGTTGTTATTCTAGGTGACGTCTGTCCAATGATTCATTCTGAAATGAATTTTAAGGATATTTCAGAGCAATAACTTTGATCAATCTACTTGCAATGTTGTCCTCAGAATCAGCTTTCAAATGAAACACTGCAATTTAGCTTCTTAATTTACAATTTTCTTAAAGATTATCAAAACAGTTTCATAGCATGCAAAAGAGGGAGGCTGAAATATGTACCGTTGCATTATTATCAAACGATTTCACAGTTCAAATTTTTCAAAGTAATGGTACTAAAATTTAAAGACCTTTCACGGCTAAATGTTTTGATGGTTGTTTGAATTTAGTCTTAAATCTAAATACTTCAAGCCTCTCTAAGGACCAGTTAAGTTCTTTCAATTACGAAAGCATGTGTTTCAAATGCATGAATTCAAACTTCTCGTCATAGAGAATTTATATAATCCTACTTCCGATCACAAATCTTTGCAAAGAGTCTGAATGTTTTCAACAGCAATAATTTATCCCGCATAGTTTTGTACAAATACAGACTGTGGTGCATCGTTTCAGATAATTTCCAGATCATCTCACAAGTCATGCGAATGAGGTAAGAGCAAAATAATAAAAGAACATTATTGCGTGTCTTATACTCTTGAAACTTTCCGACAATTGTTGTAAGACAGCAAGTTTTGAGTGGCAGTCTTCTTCATAGGCCTAACATGAGCCTGGAAAGAACTGTACCATAATGAAACACACGACCACTTGGCACATTAAAATACATTAGTCCACTCAGTGTTAAACTAGAGGCAGCATATATGCAGGTCTGAACCATCATACTATTTCTTTGATAATATTCATTTTTACTGCTTGATCTGCCAGTGCTCTTCTTGAATTTAAGTGTGGTAATATTCAAATATTGTTATCGGAATATATGCATAAATCAACAACAAGATGAAGCAATGCTTTTATTAATAAGGCCACCACATATTTTTCCTATCTGCAATGGTCCAGTTAACACATCCTTTGGACACCAGATAAGCTCTGATTAGGTGATCAGCATAAACTTGTACAGGACTTCAGCCGAAGCCCTATTCCGTTATATCTCAATTTTTAAGTGAAATCTTGCGAAAAGAAAAGGACAGTTCTATATCTCCCGTTCTAATGGGCCGATTGACGAAATTCAAATTGCGGTTTCCATGTCTTGAAAGCGCGACTTAGGACATGTATTAGATTTATATAACACTGTTCTAATATAGATATTTTGTCACAAAATTGGACTTTTTTCTGAAATAACATAGCAATTTTTTTTTTCATATTTCGAATCTACGACTCAAATTCTACGACCTAAATATAGAATTTTTTAAAATTTCGTGCGATATACAAGGAGAAATTCAAAAATTTAACTTGGCAAATTTTGTTCAGTTTGAGCCAAGAATAATTCACTTGGCGAACTTCTTAATATGTGGCAACCTATTTTCTTCCCTTCCATTGTGCAGGGAAGGAAAAAAAAACACATCGTTCCTGCCTTTTTACATTAGAGCTGAGAGAAAAAAAAAGTCACATTGTTCTAATTTCAGATAATTTTAACAAAGTACATAAACCACATTTTCGATATTATCGCTTTCAACAAATATGCCAAATTTCAAAACGCCCCAATATATAAATTCACGTATATCTTCGGAAATTTTGAATTAAAAGCTCGAATTTTTTGCAGGTGTGATTAGAAATACGTCTACTTTAAGATGATTGTAAAATTTTATACGTTATAATTCAATATTTTTTTCGAAAAATTTATAAAAATTATTTAAAAATAGAAATTTTAAAAATAAATCATAAAAAATGGGTGAATTTTATTTGGAATGAACCTAAATTTCGAACTGTGTAAGAACGAATCAACTAAGTTTCATAAAAAAAGAGATATTAATAAATACATACCAAATTGAATTTACAGTGAGGAGTTAAAATTTTGAGAGCTAATTTTTTAAAAACTACTCTTGCGAATTTTACAAAACTTGATAGTTTGGCATAATTTCAGTCGTAGAATCGAATTATATAAAAAAAGGGCCATGTCATTTCAGGAAAAGTACGGTTTTATGTCAAAATACATATATTTGAACAATGCTGCATATAAATCTAATACATATCCTAAGTCGAGCTTTCGAGACATGAAAGATGCAATTTGAATTTCGTAAATCGGCCCAGTAGAACGGGAGATATAGAACTGTCTTTTTTTTTCTTTTGGCAGTGTACTTTGCTGTTCATCTGAATCAGAGTGTAACAAATGCTTATTCTATTAATGGAAATTTTTTTAACATTTAATAAAATTGTTATTGATGGTACTCAATTTATATCGAAACAGTAAAATACAGGGACAAACCTGAGCACCTAAAGAATTAATCTCCCATTTCGGAATGCTATCTCTTCGAAAACAAGTAATATAAAACAATTAAAGTCAATTGCAAATTAGGTCAACAAGGAAAAATTTTAAAAATACAAAAAAAAATTAAATTAAAAATATCAAAATTTTTTAATTATATTAAAAATTTGAAAATTTTTTAATATGTGAAAAAACTGTGTTAACATCAAGTGTAATCCACTACAAGGTTAAAAAATGTATTTGAACTTGAGTGATAAATAAAAAAGTATTTTATTAACGATTCAAAATTTGAACAAGATATAGGGAGAGTGCGAGCTAATAGAGAGGAATTTAAGAATATCTATGGAGTTCTCTGCAGAGTATTCTTTTTCGGTTAAGTAGCATTTAATTGAATTTGAAGGTAAAACGAGTAAACAGTTTTATTTGATCTGAAAGAATATTTTTTTAAAAATCGGCCCAGGAGAAGAAAAAAGAATATTTTTTTTTAAATATTGTTTGATCGCTGGTTGTTGAGGCATCACACCTTTTTACCATAGTGGAATTTAATTTGATTTTTATTTCTTATAAATTTAAGATATATTAGCTTAATTTAATTAATAATATTGCAAATAAGTTTAATTATAATTGTTTTATTTACCTTTTTACCTTTCATTTTTAAATATTTTTTATTACATAATAC
Organism: Stegodyphus mimosarum; assembly: GCA_000611955.2. Lineage (NCBI taxonomy): Eukaryota > Metazoa > Arthropoda > Arachnida > Araneae > Eresidae > Stegodyphus > Stegodyphus mimosarum. Next base: position 467,463 of record KK115971.1, on the reverse strand, counting down.
TTCCGGACTTCTAAATTTAGAAATTAAGTCCTGAACTTGTAGCAAATCAACCATTTCAGAAGCGCGTATGAATTGCATTATTCTAATAGAGAGATAAATCTTTAATAATTCTAATTGGAAAAGTGCCTTGGGTATAGCGCCTACGATATTCTTAACTGTACCAAATGAGCTCATTCACGCTGTGATTTACATATGTGAAACCATTCGTAAGTTACTGATGCTGCAGTTGCACGTCAGAGCAAACTCGAAATGTAGGTGTGTGTTTATATATATATATATATATATATTATCATATGTTTTCATCATGCATATAAATCTGTGTATATTTTCCACGAGTTTCTAAATATTAAAACTTTCATAAAACTCATGACTTTTTTTTTAAATTCTTAATTTTATGATTATTTGAAAGGGTTTTATTAATTAAATCATTTTCTTTTGTTTGAAATAAAAGTAAAAAAAAATATTTCTGAGTAGCTTTAAAGACAAATATATTTACTTTTCAACAAAGCTGCAAATACTTCATAATAAAGTACTCAAGATATGTAAGGGTTGAGAGGTGCTATTATATAAGCTGAAACTATGGTCTAATATTGTACGTGGCTTGCCTAATCATACACCAAAGTTATTAGAACTACTCAAAACATGCCTCAAAGTTAGTAAATTCTAATAAACTTCATCTAATGCTTATTTGCATAGCACTGTATTTTTAGAAAAGGTAATTCATGCAGGCAATCTATCAAGTTTTATAACGCTAAGTGTGAAGGTTGCACTAACGTAGTTATGACAATTCAAACCGAAGGCACTTAAAGTCAATTTCTCCCGATAATTAGCCATCAAAGTAATGTTCAAAGCTTTTAAATACTGGTAAAAGGTTTTAAAATGAATTATATATGCTTCCATATGCACATTTGTAATCCGAAAATGTATGCAAATCTTAAAGTTTCCTGGTTTCGTCATGATGCCGATATGTGAAACCTCTCCATATTTTGAAGACATTTCTCTTGAAAAAACGACTTGGATGGCTTATATTAATGCCCAACAAATCCTTTGGCGTGTATTTTATTCCTAATAATGAAATGTGTTAATTACTTAATTAATTAATTCTCAAGTAACAGAAGCTAGAATCAAATAACATAAGTCAGGAATTACCTTTTTTTTCCTTCTTCAGAGAATCGTTTTAAGATTAGAAAACAAAAGACTTCCAGGAGCAGTTGTGATAATTTAATCTTTATTTTTCTTTGCACTGGCTCCTCAACAATTAATTGATTTAAAATCCTGTGGGCGTACTCATCAGCGATTTCGAATGATTCCTCTTTTCTAGCTTTCACTAAAGATCATTAGCGTAATGGTAAGATTAATTTCTTTAGCTGAAGTTATTGGCTGCATTTCTTTCGTATTTGTTCATACTGACTCTCAGAAATTTACGAATGTGAATGAAATCGGCTAAAAAAGGTAAAAGCTTTCCAGTCGCAGTAAGAAAATAAGTTATTTTTTCAAGAAGGTGGAAGGACAAACGATGATAAGAGATAGAATAATAAAACATTTTATTCTTTACGGTAACCTTCTATTGTTCTATTGTTATTTTCTTTTCATATTAAATTCTACATCTAAAATCTTATACTTAGTTTTAGTAAACTTAGTTTCATTCACATTCCAAACTTTGTTCCAAAATATTATCGAATATATATGACAATTTAACCAGTATATATACGTATATACGTATATGACATTTTATATATCCATAATTTATGTATATATATATATATATATAATGTAATAATTTCGGGGAAACATAGAAGAGGAATCAGCTGGCAGTTGTTGTCGTGACTGATGATGAATCTTTTGATGAGCAGATAACTCCGGTATTTTTATCAGCTTTCAATAGTCAAGTGGAAAGATGGGAGAAGATTTTGCCACAATCCAAGTTCAGCTAATTATTGTATTTATTTCTAGACACATTAGATTCATTTCTCGTAGACAATATACTTTTTGAATATAAACAATTACAAAAATTTCTCATATACAGATTAACGGGGGGCGACAGAAATTTAGACGAGGAAGCAAAGAGGATCTATTTGCAAGGTAAAGAAGCTAGCAGAAGAAGGATGACGTAATTAGCTCGCTAGAGTAGTTTTGGCAGAATAGGTGCGATTGTAGACACAAGCTATGATTGGTCAGTATTAATTTTGGTTTGCACTTTTCAAACGGCTTCACGTAACGTAGAAAAATCTAGAGAACAGATAAATTTAGGGGAAGATCACCAAATTTAGAATGTTAATTTTGAGATTGCCAATTAGGGTTTTAAAGCAACTGTCGTATTTTCTTATATCTTACATATTCCCCTTCAAAAAAAAGTCGGGAGAGCAAGGTGGCAGAAAAGGATTACCGAAGCAACAGAGATTTTTAGAATAATGAAGAGGGGCATGAGGAAGCATCAAGGACATAGTCGTTAGGTTTGCCTATGATCCGTCATTATTCATGAAGTTTTTCATGCATAGATTATGTAACTTAAACAACTAATTTACAATTATTGCAATAAGCACATAATTTCTAAATAAACTAACTAATAAATTAGAACAAAAATTAAGACAAATATAAATTTAAATGTTCGTTAGTCGTTTTTGAAAAAAAAATATCCAATGTCTTTTTTTAATGTTGAATGAAACATTGTAAAACTTCAATAATTTCACCAGTTAAATGTTGAAAGTTCACTAATCATAGGTCATAAGTCATCATTCTTATACTTGGTAACGACCCGAGAGTCTCTGCCAATCTATAATAGCTTTAAGAACTTTAAATGAAGTAAGCAAAATCTAATTATATGGAACATCCATCTGCACTTTCCATGCTTTGATCGTCCGTGGAGCACCTATTAACACGCACGTTCACTAAAAGTCTTTCAAAGAAAATGTTCACATGTTTTTCATAAAGTTCGTTTCTATTGCTATAGTATCAAAATTGTAAAATGTTCTGGATATAGGAACGATTGGAGTGTCAAGTTAAATTGTTGCCACAAATGAGAATTTAAATGTATATAGAATTTATTCCGGCTCGACTACTTATTCTTCAAATGGATACGAAATTGAACATTGCTGCGCTTATGCATCTCAACAGTCTTATTTCAGTGCTTAGAAAATTGTGCTTTCAATATCATGAAAATTTAGCCAGTAGGATTAGATTTCGTGCTACTAACCTGAATGGAACATTTATTCCTCAGCTGGATTTCTGTAAAATAGTATGTGCAAATTCATCATTCTAAAATTTAGATATCATCGAGTACTCAAATAAAGTGTGCTAATATTACATATATACTCATATCTATGTGAGATGATAATTTATTCAGTTGCAGAAATTTGATATTAGATGAGTGCTTGACTCGTTAAGGTGTTATTTATTTGACGTTAGATCTCTGAAAATATTGATTTCATAGTAAAAGATGCCGGGAAGTTTTGAAGTCACTTGATAATCCAAGCATATCTTTATTACCCGTATATTACTCTATGGAAGTGCACACAGCGCAGTGTGGGAGGAACCTCACCAACAGTTTTCATTTCGACGTATTACATTTTAATAATAAGTAGAACAAATTTGAAAACAAATCGGAAATAAAATAATTAATACTAAAACAAAATAATTAAGTGTTAAATATTAAATAATGATTAACACTATAATTGTAGTATTTCTAAAAATGCAATTTCCATCATAATAATTAATAAAGTTTTAAAAATTAACGAAAGAAATCACACTGAAATTGAACACATTCAGAAAGAAAAAATCAAAATTAAGTTTACTCGTAATAAATTTCTGTTGTTCTTTATTTATTTACATTTTTAAAAGCTGAATATTAGGTCATTCTCAAATTACTTATAATAAAAAATGCTTAAAACTGGACAGAAGATATTTACTGGATGCATAACAATTATAAATTTGTAAATATTCCTTTTGGCCTTGTTACTAACAAAAGCAATATTTATTCCAATTCTATTATACGCCAAACAGGTGAAGGCCGTTTGTTGTTAAGCTAAAATTTTCGATTTCTTGGCATTTCTACTAATCCACCTGCAGATCCCGTTTAGTAAAATAAAACATTTTTCGCAGTTATCTGTTTAATCTGGTCCAATTTAAAATTTTAAAAATATTTCTTTTCCTTAACTAAAATTATCACTACGTTTTTTTTTTTCATTTTTTTACTAAGGCAGCACTTCCACCACTTAGCATATGTCTTTAAATCTTATCAGCAGTCAAATTTAACTTTATATCTTACTATTTTCTTCAGACTTTTAAATAATAGATGCAGGTTCTTAGTATGAACTGAGCTTTGAAAGTTAAAACTTCGCTATTTCTTTTCTAAAAATTAAACGTTTTTCTGCTCGAACAATGGTTTGTTAGATTAGAAGGGCTATTAATTTCGTTTTGACATTTTGCGTCGATTAACTTTATGCGTTAATTCACTTTTCAAACTGTTGCCACCAATTGCTACAACCCTGTATTATATTTAAAGAAATTAAATAATGAAGAATCTGCATAAATGTATGTATATTTGTCGCATTGTGATACAACAACGGTACCTAGAGCTATCACACTTTGTATAAGGTAATCCTCCACCAAATATGGGCACTTGAAAGTCCAAATTTGGAATTTGTTTTATTATCTATTTCATATTTTGTCAGATATTAAAGAATGCTTTGATTGACAACGATTTCAAAGCAAGAAATGGCAACACTGTATTGGAAAAAAACATTTTTATTTCCAGCGCGCGAGACTGTGTATCAGAAATTCTAAAGATATGCTCATTTTAAAACTGCCTCGCGATATTGCTGTTGAATTCAATTTTAAGGTTAAAGTGCGAAGAACAAAATATTAAATAAAAAAAAGTAAAACACAAAGCGTTAAAAAAACGCCCCTATGGGCGTAATCTAAATTCTGAAAGCTTTCATATTTTTAGTCCAAAGGAGCTTTGTTCCTAAAGGACTATTTTTTGCGTCGGAAACATTAAATGTCGGTTCACTTTTCAAACTGTTGCCACGAAATATTGCAGCCCCGTATTATATTTAAAGAAATTAAATAATGAAGAATTTGCATAAATGTATGTATGTTCCTCGCTTTGCGATAAAACGACGGTAGCTAGAGCCATGGAATTTTGAATGACGTAATCCTGCTGCGAATATGGGCATCTGGAAGCCCAAATTTGAATTTTGGAATTTGGTTTATTATCGATTTCATATTTCGTGAAACTTTAAAGAATTGATTAAGAAACTAAAGAATTTCAAAGCAAATACTGACAACTTTGTATAGAAAGAAACGTTTTAACTCCAGCGCGCGAGAGTGTGCATAGGAAATTCTAAAGATATGCTCATTTTAAAATTATTTAGCGATATTGCTGTTGAACTGAATTGTATCGTTCAAGTGTGAAGAACATGATATTTAATAAATAAAGGTAACACACAGAATGTTTAAAAAAACGCCCCTTTGGATGCGATTTAAAATCTGAAAAATTCCAGATTTTCTTTTTAGCTTTGTAGTTATTTAATTTGTTTAGAAATTTTATTTCAAAATCCAGTTTTGCTGATTAAAATTTTAACTTTTGCATTCTACTTTAGTTTTCAATAATGATGCTTTCCTGTTAACTGGCCTGATTTCCTGGTAGTTGACACAATGTTCTCCTATTTTCATTTTGATTATTGGCTATATTGTATATATATATATATATATAAGATAATATTCTACAAATGGAAAACAAGGAACCAAAGTATAAAAAATTTGAAAACAGCACGATGTGCGCTTCACTCGCAACTTTTGTAAGGATAAAAAACAAAAGCATCTAGATTACAGGAGTTTATTAATCTGCTTACAAAAATGTCTATGTTTTGTAAAAAATAATAGTAATAATAATAATAATAGTAAAATCTAAAAGCAATCCCATTTTATATTACGCCCAAAAAGGCTTTTTTTTAACGTTCTGTATGTCACTTTTATTTATTAAATGTCATGTTCTTCGCACTTAAAACATAAAATTCAATTCAACAGTAGTATCACAAAATAATTTAAGATGTACGTATCTTTAGAATTTCCTATACTCAGTCTCGCACTCTGTAGATAAAAGTGTTTTTTTCCACACAATTTTGCCATTGCTAGCGTTAAAATCGTTGAGTTTGTTAATCAAAAGTTCGTTAACTTTTTACAAAATATGAAATAGATCATAAAACAAATTCCAAATCCGGGTTTCCAGGTGCTCATATTCGGATAGAGGACTACGCTATTCAAAATTTGATGTCTCTAGGTACCGTCGTATTTTTACAGTACGAGAAACATACACACATTTACGCAGATTCTTCATTATTTAATTTCTTTAAATATAATACAGGGCTCAAATATCACCGTTTTATAACGGACGACACAAAATGCCAAAAAGAAATTAATAGCACTTCTGGGCAAATTAATCACTTATAATAATTGCAAATAAGGAAATATTACGCTGTTTAAGTAGAATAAGATTTAAAAATACTGTACAAGAAACTTATATGGTAAATTTATGTCATGTGAATGCGAATAAGGAGTAAAAAATTAACCTTATTTTTTCGATGAAAGGAAAATTTTCACGTATCTGCAGGGATGACATTCTAAATGAAACTGCCTCGTGTTCATGTTATAGGGAAGACTACGAAAACCAATCATGCAGCCGGCTGTTTACCAGTGTTTAGACCCAGATCGAACTCCAAGTGTTTAGCGGCCTTAATCCCTCGGTTCTAGATTTGTTATAGCATTTGAATAGAAGGTGTAGTAACGATTAGGTAATTCTCCAGATGATATACATAATTTTTGTGCATTCTGAGTTATAAAATGAATGAAATGTAACGCAGTTAACTGAAACTAGCGGCAGAGTGTCGCTATGGCAAACAAATATATTGAGTTTTAAAGAGCGCATTTATTCTATTTTGGTTTATGCGCTGTCGAGGAAGTAGTTTTAAATCAATCCAATAAGTTTGTATGAAATGCAAACTGCGTATAATTTAATATTTCGTACAAGGAAGTCATGTGGTGCATACATAAGATTTTTTTAGTAATTAGCCATCAAGTAACGGAGTAGTTAAGACTACTAGAAACTTTTAATTTGACTTGGTGTCGAATTCCTGAGGCATTTCAGGCTGTACTACCGTTTCCATGGTTACAACCCATCCTTGCCTCTGTATTGTGAATACTAGACAATAAGGTTTCAATCGTCCTTCATGAAAATATCTTTCTCATTAGGCAGATAGTCTTAGTATCTTTAAATTAGGAAATAATACAATCTCAAGTAGGTGCACATGTTGAATAAATTTTTATCGATCTGCAAGGTGCTCCGGCATGGATATTTCTTCTTTTGGTGCAAAATACTGTCCTTTAAATGAAGAGAAGTTTTACTCATCATCCATGAAAATCTGATGTTGTTTTCTTTGGCTACATCAGATTTTTTTTCTGATTGATTGTAGATGGGTATTTCACAATAATTAAAGAACCCAGTCTTTTTGTATGTAAGCAGGTACCTGAAAGTCCAGATGTTTTCGAATCCAATCCAGGATAATATAATTTCTGCCAACTAAAGGAGAAAAATAAAACAAAACAAAATATTAGAAGCATAATCTTATTATTTTAAATAATTGGAATAATCGTAGGAGTTGATATATATCTCATGTTACGTTCAAACTACTCAAACATAGTCTGAAACATATTCGGAATTACTTATATTTTCAGCGAAATTGATTGCGTATATGATTATCGGTGGTGTTCAATACTAGAGTTTATTTAAATTTTCAGAAATATTACACCGTGTAACTGCAATAGTTCTCAGTAAGTGCAATCCTGCTATAATATTACAGATCTGACGATAGCTTGTTTGTTCTGTTTGTGAGAAATACCTCACTAAATTTCACTTCTATTTACGATCATATGTATTACGAACAAGTGAATAAGAACTTTCGGATGTTTTATAAATTTGAGAAAAAAAAACGACATTTCATTGAATATTTTTTATCAAATAAACGTCCTTCTTAGAAATGGTTTCTTCTGGGTGTTAAACTTTCTTCCATCATTTTATATTCTACAGTAATTTCAAATAAAGATTTATTTAAAATTGTGCCATATGATTTAACTTTGCTGCTTTTTTTACAAGCATGTAACAGAATTGAAATGGAAATTCTCCCACAAACCAGTATTTTCTGTGGATTTTCCGAGTTCCTTAGACATATATTCAGAAAATATAATTGCCTGATTAATGAACATATTTCTGGTCTCACAAAAGGTATCTTCATATTAGTATGGAGAGGCATTAACAAAATTCATATTAGTCACATGTACAAAATCGAGAATAATTTAAAAAATGCGTGATAATATCTGGGAAATATAGCGATGCGGTATAAAACTTTGAAATGCAGAACTATCCGACATAATCCAAATATCTAGTTACTTTACAATAGAAGAGAAACACGCCAATTGTGACAATCAAATTCGCTGAAACAACCTTACACGGTTGTTTCAGCGAATTTGATCTAGTTACTTTACTCATTTTTTGAGGTTGTCTATCTTAATCCGCGGGGAAGCGCGTGGGGTGTATTATACCCCCAAGTCTACGAAAAAGTGGAATATTTTTAACTTGTGAAACTGAAATTCTGTACTATATTCAGTAGCTGAGTTTCTAGTAGTAAGTGACTTTCAGAATCACTTTTCCGTTGCCTGTGTGTTTCAGAAAAAGATTTGTCGGCATTTTATTGCACCTGGGGTGTGACACACACGACGCGCTTGACCACGTAAGTGTTTTTCGACTGAATATTTATTTTAAAAATTTCTTTCTAGAGTGAGACAGAAAATATTTCTCCTCGCAAGCAATTTTAAAGTATTTGAAATTAAATTTTAAAAGATTTCTAAGCGCATAATGGCAAAAAAATGACTCTCTATGAACTGGAAATGCAGCTGCTGTGAGACTGATTTGAAATATTTGAAAGTGAAGATTACATTTAGGAAACTGAAGATGAAAACAGGAATATTTTCTACACTATTTGGTTTCGAAAAAGATAAAGCATACATTTCTTATGTTCCTAAATAAAGGAAAAACTGTTTTTATGCTTTTAACATTACATAACGATGATGCTATAGATGACACCACTGGAGAAAAGAAAACGCCAGAAATTATGTATTTTTATAACACGACTAAGGAAACAGTGAAAATTGTGGATGAAATGGCAGCAAGTTATTCAATTGCCAGAATAACAAGGAAGTGGCCAATGTTCATTTTCCTTTCTGCACCGAATGTTGCTGCAATAAATGCTCGAATTATATTACTTTCAACTGCTAATCCAACAACCAGACACTGAAGCAGATGTCTGTTTTTGAGGGACTTAGCATTACAATTAATAAAAAAATATAAATGATCCGATATTGATACTTTGTAAGGTATTTCTCCCGCCTTCTTCGCATGCCTTCGTGGTGTAGTGGTCTGCATGCTCGACGCGTAACCGAGAGGTCCGTGGTTCGATTCCCGGCGAAGGCGTTGCTTTTTTTTCATGTCTCCTGCTCCGAAACAACCTAATGTCGCTACACTGGCGCCCGAACTAAAAAAGGTCGTGGATGATGATTCTCCACCACCGCGATTTGGCGATTGGGTCCCCAAAACCCCAGTCGCCTCTTAAAAGGCGGAGTATATAAGGTATTTCTCCCGCCTTCTTCGCATGCCTTCGTGGTGTAGTGGTCTGCACGCTGGACGTGTATTCCAGAGGTCCGTGGCTTGAGTCCCGGCGAAGGCGTTGCTCATTTTTCATGTCTGATGCTTCGAAATAACCTAACGTCTCTACAACTTTACCAACAAACTTACGTATTGCATGCAAAAGAAGAGCAGAAGTTTCGAGGAATAATTCAAACGAATATAGGAAATTCCAAGCAACTAAGTATAAAAGTTGCGATAAATGCCCTGGAGCCAAGGGCAGAAACCGCGAATGCTATATTTGAAATGTGAAAACCTTCTGTGCTAAGAACACGTGAATGAATTTTGTTCAAAGTGTACACAAATAAAATACGTTGCATTGTGTATTAGAGATGCAATAAAACTTAGAGGTATGATGTTTATTTTGGTATTGTATTCATTTATCTTAATTTTAACTCTCTTTAAGCTTATTAGAAAAAGAAAAACAGCTTTAAAACCAGATAAAATTTTTTACCGTATTTTAAACATTGGGGTATATTGGGTATACGTATATTGAGGTATTTTAAACCTTGGGGTATAACCCATGCGCCCACCCTAGTAACTTTTCTTGATTCACCTTCCACCGTGTTAAGGAGGATATCTTCGTGACGAATTTTACTCGGAAGACATTTATGAGGATGATCCAGCAATCTTATCCACATGGTCAATATTAGAATTCTATTTTATTTGCGACAAGAGTTATTTTCTCGCTTCTTCTAATAACAGCAATCTCTTGAATGGAATTTCGGCCCGACGGTATTTTATGTGCCTCCATGCCGCAGAGATATATACAAATACCAAATACTATACGTTTGGAAATAACAAAACCGTCACCAAGTTTCGAATCCGTTCCCGTAGAAATGCGACCCCGTGTATCTTCAACCACCTGCTGATCAGAATGGCGTAAGAATTCTAAATCGGTGGTATTCGTACTACTGAGAGTTTCAGATATAATGAATATTATTGCTGTGAAATAAATTAATGATAATTCTGAATTTCAGAAAAGCGGGTTAAATATCGCCCATATCTTTCTGAGCAATGTAATTCAAACCTTTCACATTTGCTGACGAATAATGAATGTTTAACGCGTGTAAAACGCACTGAGAGTACATTCGTTTCTCAATAATAACAGGCAGTTGATTTTTATGTGCTGAATAAGCATGCCTGCTCTACTTACATACAGCTTGCTGTAATTACCATACATGCTTATCCTGCGTTTTAACTTAATATTACTAAAATTGTTTTCCATCTGAAATAAGTTATTCGACGCAAAGATTGTTCTTAATAAAATACTAGGTATTTTGAATTTAGTTTTGGTATTTTACATAGTATGTAATCTATCTATGTATATAAAAGAAAGAGTCTGTCTGTATGTCTGTGTGTGTCTTTCGTTTGGGTTGCGCATAAGCTTCTAAATCCACGGCTATGAAATTTGATACATAGGTGCATCTGGACAAGAACTAGTGCACCTCGAAGCGATTTTTTAAAATTTTGAATGAGTTTTTTTTTTTTTTTTTTTTATTTTACGTTTTTTTGATGAAATTGCATCAAATGAATGGCACGCACCAACAATAGCTCGCAGCCATTGTTGCTAATATCAGCCCTGTTGCCATTCGGAAAAATCAGGGCGATAATTCTGTGTAGTTTTTTAATGTAACATTTCTCTTGGATACTGGACGTTTCTACTTGGATACGCTCTTTGTCGAGAGGACTTTTATCGAGAGGTTGTAGAGAGAACATTTGTTTGTTTGTTTCCCGGTATATTTAAAAGCCAGACCAAGGCTGGCCAGGGGATGATGATAGAGACCAGGGGATGTTGGTTAATTTATTTATTAGGATAATTAATATTTGTATTAAGCGATATTACTTATTGCACCGTAAATTTTTTGGGTGTTATACATTTTTACTGAAGTCTTTTTTTTTATGAAAGTTGTTCCGCAGAGTAAAATTTATGCAGTTTTTAAATTTAATGTTTCGTGTTCTCTTTAGGTATTTTTCCGGTACATTTTGAAGCCATACGAAGGTTGCCGCCTAGCAACAAGTTAAAAAACAAAACTTGAATTTTGGGTGACAATGTCTAAAAATTTCGTATTATAAAATGTCATTTCTGGTTTCTGGAACAGATCTAACTGGATTGATAAAAACCAACTGACATTTCAACGCAAGATGTCCAAGAGCAATTATACTATAGCACGCTTTTTACCCATTTCAAGCAAACATAAAAGGGACCCACCAACAGACCAGGAGTAGCATCGCTGAACACTGGTAGTTCGTGATGGGAATCCACTCCCGGAGAATGGGCTGGCTGCGTGGTTGATTTTCATGATTTTTCTCATGTGTAAGGTGGATAGGAACCAATTTCCCTCAAAACGTTCTCCAGGGAGGCACCCCTTCACATAGCCAGATAGCCGTCGAGTTGCTTTGCCTTAGTCAATTAACCTAACCTAACCAATCATAAAAGACAAAAAGTAGAAAGTTACTGTAGCAGGTGAAATTTATGTTATAATTTCTGCATTCACAAGAACAGTTATTGTTTGGCTATAATCTCTGCGGATGGTTACCTAACCATGACTTGCGTCACCGAAGATAAAACTATATATAGCAGGAGCTTTTCATCCTAAATTAAAGCATCCTTAATTTAGAGTACAGAAAAGGAAACTGAACGAAATGGAAATACATTTTCAATTTCTGTCACTATTAGTTTAATTCACTTGTCATTCAAATTATTTAGACAATGATATGCAAGAAATGTAAAAATTTTCTTTTTCAGTAAAAAAAAAAAAAAATCATTTTTTCTATCTTACTCAAAATAAACAGCTGCACTTAGCTACGACAGAAATGCACGCATGAAAAGAACAAAAAGAGAAAACATAAGCTCTCTCTTTTAAGCAGGTCTTTATTTAACATTTTTAGTCTTCATTTAACATAAGCAATTCCTTAGGGACACGAACCTTGCGTGAAAATGCAAATAAAATTATTAATTTAGTTGCTTCCTTCTGTTGGCCTTTTTAAATGAAGATGACGGGAACAGAAAATTTTAGACGTCATTTTCGCTTACATATCGCAAATCCTGGCAGATTTGAAAGCTCTACAGTTTTTTATGTTTCCCAAATATCATGACATTTTACCAAGTTTTTGTTTTCTAGGTTTGCATGCAGACCGTGATATCTCCAGCTGTCAAGTTATTTACATACACGGAAATCCAATATGAGTTGAAATTTCAGCACTGCGACTAATACAACAGCTGGGAAGATAAACACAGATACGCAAGCATATGGCTGCAAATATTTAATTTTGTGTATAAATTAAACAAGATCATCCAGAGACTATATTTATATTTCCAAAATTTATACTCACTCCTATAAATGAACGAATAATATATTTACAGCAACATAGTCTTAATACATTTATCAATGAAGGTGAAATCTTTCAATTAAAAATTTGAGCTATTTTACCATAAATAGCTAATATTTTTTTTTAATTTGTAAAGACATTAATTAGGTTTATTTTGAAGCAGGTGAGATGAAAAAGGAGCAACGCCTTCGCTGGGACACGAACCACGGACCTCTGGAACACGCGTCCAGCGTGATGACCACTACACCACGTAGGCATGCGACGAAGGCGGGAGAATTATATTATATACTCCCCCTTTTAAAGAGCGACTAGGGTTTGGGGGATCCAGTCGCCAAATCCTAGTAGTAAAGAATTATCATCTACCACCCTTTTAGTTCAGGAGTGTAGACACATTAGTTTTATTTTGAAGCAGGTGAGATGAAAAATGAGCAACGTCTTCTCCGGGACTCGAACCACGGACCTCTAGAATACTTGCCCAGCGTGCTGACCACTACACCACGAAGGCATGCGAAGAAGGCGGGAGAAATACCTTATAAGCTGAATGCAAATGTTTTGTATTTTTAATTACTTACATGGGAACAATGCTTAATACATGCTGAAAAGAATAAAGGTTTGGGATCTGAACGACTTGGCTCACATTTGAGAAACATTGTTCGGTATTATTTTTCTGAAGGTTTCTGAAGTGTAATTTTCACTGTAACTGATAAAATCCTCGATAGCTAGATTATTTTGCCAGATATGCGCCAGAATATCAGCATATCCTATCATAGATTTTCCGAAAGTTATTTTTCAGATAATTTATCAATATTTAAACTAAGTTTAAAGAATCTTATAAAACGAGCACTAATTTTTTATGTCTTAGTTTGTAGGAATTTATATTTATTTTAAATAGCCTATTTAATTTAATTTGAAGTTTCAATTAGGGAATTATCATTGCCAGAATATTTGAATTTGGTAGCGCGCGTGAAGTAATGTAAATTCTACTAGTGGGAGAAAAGTTTTAAGTATCAAGTTCTAGAAGGTAAAGTTAGAGAATGTGGGCAAACTCTGTGCTTGTTATAGTGTGAACTTCTGTTTAGCATTGATTGCTGGTTAAACGGGGCGTAACAGCTGTTACTTTGCTGCGACTAGATTTACAACACTCTTTTAGGAAACAGGATAGTCTGAGCCCTGTAGCTTAATTCTGCTATTTGTTAATATCTTCAAATCTTTAGTTTAGTCCTTACTGTTTCAGTTACCGCCCAAGCAGAGGCGTAGTTTGTTAGCGTAGAAATAAGGAGAAATATAAAGTCAGCGCAGAAATCGTTTCTCACACAGTTCCTCACTGGATATGGGTTTTTTCCATCATACTTGCATCTCCTTAAATTCAGTAATTCTAATATAATTCGACTGCCTCATCGGCGACCATGAGCGCAAATACGCATGCGCAGTTCGGACCGAATTATTCTCAAAGTAGGGTGGAAGGATAGGGACTTTCTTTCCTTCCAGCATATCTCTTTCCGGAGAAGGGAAGACCTTTCACATCGCAGCAAGTAATAACGTCCCTTTTGGACGAGTCTATGTATTTTGGCAGAATGCCAGCCAGGGTTGCGTTTAAGACGGTCGAACTATAACTGTGAGTGTGGGGGTGAAGATGATCCAGACCACTTTGCATTTGAATGTAGGAGTACCGCGAGCTTCCACTTACACAAGCCTTCTCATAAGCACTAAGCGGTATGCACAGCTAGAGTTCTAGAAAATAGATCAGCATTGAACAAACTTGAACATATCATGAGCTACTGCCCAACAGCCCATGTGAATGTTACGCAGTCGCGCCATTAGCTCCAAGTCTATGCATTTGTAAGATAGCTAACCATTGCATTGTACTTTGTAGCTCTTATCTTTTCTGCAGCCAAGCATATTTTGCAGTTTAGTATACGTAGTATTATTATACCCATCCTGTAAAGGAATTTTAAATATATGCTTGTAAGTTTGTAAGATCTCGCTGGCCCAACTTGTCAGAAACTGGGATAGGGATTGATACTATGTGTGAAATTTACACAGAAACGTAAGAAGGGGTTAGAATCCTTTTTAATTTTAGCTTTAAAATGACAGATACGTCTACTTGACGTTCACAAACTGCTCCAAGCCGGCGGTAAACTAAAACAAAACGTAAAACTGAAAGTAATAACTAGGTGACAAATATCAAACACTACCGATGAGGCTCTGAGATCCTAAACTAACAGCGTTTTTAATTACCGCTGATATTTCACCAAGATTTCTGATTAAACAGTTGAAAATTATCACTTCTGCAAAGCTAGGCACACAGGCCGACACGCGCGAATCTAAATTCTACTGAGGTATCTCACTAGCGTAACTTCAAAGCAAGACTCACACACTCTGGTTTCGTCTACTATTTAATTCAACTTGCTTCCGCTAAATTTGAATAAACTACGCGTGCTACTACAATTTATATACTCTGGCACGGGCATTTCTAGGGGGAAATGAAGGCTAAACAGGAAAGGTAAATTAACTTAAAATAAATGTTAGTTAAAATAAATATAAGCCCTACAAGTTTATAAGATCGTAAAATATGCCTTAAAATTTAACTTTGAAGTCACATTTAGGCTTTATTGATTTGAACTTTATAAATGAATGTTAGCATTATTATATTTACATTTAATTCCACTTTTATCTAGATGCATATTATTGTCTACAATAGTGCCCCTCCACCTTGTGTAATACAGTACCCTGATTAATTTTAAAACAACTCCATGGAAACATGTACTTTCTTCAAGAGTCTTGTATGCTCATGTTCTTTCACTATTGGTATCAATTCATTCTTAACTTTAATATGCATTTTATGTAACCCAGAAATTTATCTGGAATTGAATTTTGCATTTATATGGTTTACAACAGAGTGCATTTATATTATTTTTATCTATATATGAAGACAGCAATGCTATAGTTAGCTTGTATATAGACATATTTTATCTATATACAAGCTAACTATAGCATTGCTCTTCGTAGCTCTTACCCACTTCGCAGCCAAACATATTTTAAGTATTTAGTACTCACAGTACTACTATTCCCATTCTGTATAGCAATTTTGTTATATACTTGTAAGGTAAACGAATGTAATACTTGGCTTAAAATGTAATTGTACACTTTGAAGTGAATAGTAGGCTTTAAATGATTCGAAGTTATGCCTTATAAATGAATGTTAACATTTTTATATTTACATTTAACTGCATTTTTATCTAGATGTATATCATTGCCTACAAGCAATGTGCTTTCACCTTATGTAATAAAATAATATGATTAATTGTAATACAAACCACAATAATGTTTCTACATTGAAAATATGTTCTTTCTTCGAGAGCCTTGTATGCTCATGTCATTTCACTAGTGGAATCATCTCATTCTTAATTTCAACATGTATTTTATGTAACCCAGAAGTATATCGGCAATTGAAATGTGCATTTTTACTGTCTACGGTAATGTGCATTTTTATTGTGCACAATAATGTGCATTTATGTCACATAGCACATATCCTGTCTCCACTTTATGTATTGCATTACTCTGTTTATTAGTAGTACAACACCTTAATGATGTCTCTTTGCTGAAAAATTGTACGTTCTTCAAGAGCCTTGTTTGCTCATGTTTTTATTATTATTATTATTTCTTAGTAACACAATAATCCTGTCTGTACTGTCATCTCCGCTCTCGGTTGGGCTTTGGCCTGAAGTAGATCAACTCCAATGAGTAGGTGGAAATCCAGTATGGAGAATAACCTTCAGCGGGGAGTAGTAGTTTGTTAGTGTCTTGACGCATTTTGTAAATTTAGAAAGAGTGTAATAAAGAGTAATTTTAACCCTTCTTCTGTGCAGTTCCTACACTTCCAGTTTTCACACAGCAGTTAGAAAAGTAGACTCTACAAGCTGATTAAGGTGTATTTGTTTATCATGACTAAATTCTGTTTTATTAATTACTCTATAATAAAGCAGATAATAATATTATTGTTCATTGTGCTAATATTTTTATTGCGCTATCATATATTATTATGTTGTTAATATTATTCACTGGGCTGTGCTATATAACGACGTATAACTAAAAAACTATTAGTTATAGGAAATAATGATTTGTTAAAGAGTTAAATTGACAGGTTTAACTTATACCGTTTTATCTTATTTTTTTCCTGTCTTCATGGAATATTACGAAAATCTGCAGCCATCTAAAAAAACTCGTAAATCCAGGGATAAGTTTTCTTTCACCCGCTTGTACTTGAGCTCCCTTTTCTATCAGGTGTTAGCATTTCCTGTGCTGATCCTCTTGCCAGTTTTTTTCGCTATTTATTTATTTTCCCGAGGGCTCGTTCGATAACTCGAGGTGCGAAAATCCCACCTGAAAGTTCGGAACAGAAATTGGGGCCGCAAATACTCGAGAGAAAGCAATAAACCCTTTGTGTGCGAAGTCAACTGCAAATAAGACTGAAGTTTGTTTGACTGGATATTGCCTTTTGCCTGAGAGATGAGGCTGAAAACACTTCAAAGAAATGCTCTTTGACTTTAAGATAAAATCATGAAGATCAGAACTGCATTTGCTTAGAATTAACATGTCAGAGGCGATTTCTGAGAGAGAATATTTACGTTTGAATAGATGAATACGGTATACTTAGCCTGATCATTGTCATTCAGTGTAAAAATCAATACATTCAAATGTCTCAAAGCATTTATTTCTATTTATGCACTATTAGATAGCTATTTCATTGAACTGTGCTTTTAGCTTCTCATTTTTAATCGTATTTTAAGAGAAAAAAAATGGTAAGCACTTCACAGCAAATGGGTTTTACTAACTATACTATTATAATGATAGTTTTATACATGTATTTGTTTTCTGATTTATTTTAATAACTGAATTATTGATTATTTTAATGATTGATTGATTCAATTGATTTATTTTAATAACTGAATTAATGATCATTTTAATGATTCATTGATTCAACTGATTTATTTTCATGACTGAATTAATGATTGTTTTAATGACTGATTGATTCAATTGATTTATTTTAATGACTAATTATTTCATGCAGTCTAACTCCTTTTCCAACAGAAATAAAAGTATTCATTTTTTTATAAACAATACCTAAATAAATAAAGTTAGATGTTTTCGTGCTCGATAACATTAGAAATGCAGAACATCTACTTGGCGATAAATATGAGATAAATATAAAATATAATTGACGATAAATATGAGAAAAATGTAATTGAAATGATTATTTAAGTTACATTTGAACATGATATTTATCGTTGCAGAAAGCAGAAAAATAACAAACAAGTCCATATATTTTTCTTTTTAAAATGTGTTGTTTCTTAACATTTACAAGTATTAGTTTTGATGTAGATTGCTCCAGATTTATTTCTTGGATTTTTGGACTATGGGATTTAAACTGGCATTACGTTGCTATTTTCAAATATTGCTTTCAAACTATCTCAAATTATCCCATATGTTGGGACACGAAAAGCTGAATAAAACCATAGGATTAAGCTCCATAGAAGATTCCGATATTTGAAAAGGAACGTTAAGTCTCAGCATACTTCACTAGGAGACCAAGCTGGCATCGTGGTTGGTATCTTGTTAGCAAGGGCGTGGCATTAGGACAGAGCCTAAGTCCAAACTTGCAAAGTAACGCTAGATATAGGTTCAGCAATGAAGATGCCCTCTAGGTCTTTAAATGTGGCCTGGATCGTTAAAACCTAGAGGGACTCCTCGCTTTGCGTTTTCCAACCACGAGAATGAACGAGGATATTCATGGCACAATTCGTCATGCTTTTCTAGAGCGTTTCTAGTTGTCTCTGGATAGTTCATAGTTATTTTAAGACGAGAAATATGGATGCACTTCCCCCTCTCTTCAGCTGGCATTGTAATGTGGACTACTGCTCATTTGAAAGATCGTCTTAGTTAATTTTCAGATAAAAGACTACAGAACACAATAGAATTTTTTCTCCTGAGTAGTGTGACGTTATTCAACATCTTTGAATGTAACAAGTAGGTGATTCAAGTTGATTTGTCTCGAGCTTCTAAAATGGGCTCAATAATTTCTGAAAAGAGGAAAAATAATTTCTGAGGCCAGTTTTATTGGCGAAACGTTTGTCTTTCGAAAGAAAAAAGAAGCAAGTATTTGAGACTCGTAGGACGGTAATATGGTTAAAAAGATAATAAATAGGTTTTAAAGCAGATGAAAGAAAATTTGTCTAATGTCCTGTGGGGTTTTACTTACTTAATTCAGCGTTCAATCCTAGGAACTCCACAAACACTAATAAGCGAATAATCGCTTAAGTGTGTTAACAGACGCGTAAGACTCAAGAAGGGTTAACTACCCTTTATTTCTCAGAATAAATACAATCACATCCTAACTCGGAACATACAGCAAAGCCTTCAATTAGGCTTGAATTTAAATGAATATAAAATTAAACTTAACTAAGCTTAAGTAAAGCTAACTGAAGATATAGCCTAAGCTATCAAGATTCTAAGTAGTTGGACCCTAAATCTTAATTAAGTCGGCAAAACCGAACAAGGGCCTAAAGTATGGCCAAGCGTAGCAATAGCTAAGAGAAACATAGCCAAAAGGCAAACATGCTTTAGTCAGGAACTCAGACTCTCTCCAACGAAGTCGGTGCCAGTTTAAATACTAGTCTTTACTCATCTGTATTAAATGCGTTTCTGAAATAACATTCTGGTAGGAAATTGCAAGCTGAAACTAGAAAGATAGGAAAGATGCATAAACTTAAAATAACTGTTAGTAAAATTAGGATAAACCTTACAGCCCTTAAGTGATTTAATTTATTAATAATAAGAACGATAGCTTACTAATGCTAGTCTGAAACAACAAACTGTTGAGCACACACATTCAGCACATATTTTATTGCGAGGAGACTCGAAAAAAGAGCTTAAGCTCAGTGATTTAGATATAAATTTTTAAAGCAATTTTTACAAGAAAATGCCTTTTTCCCTCTACTCAGCAACCTAATTTTTCTCCTGCTCCAAAAGTCTTCGCAAATCATAAATATAATTTCCTTTCTGCATATCCCCCCTAAAGTAGCAGTGTGACATGAATATGATAAAATATGCTATAAAAAAGCTAAAACTTTAAACGCGTTAACATGCTTGCTGTTACTGACAAGCATATCTCCAATTGGTATGTAATGTTTATAAGCCAGGTATGGACACTATTACCAAGTTCCTACATCAAGCAAGAGTTGATTATCAGTTTAAGAGTATTAAGGTGCACAACTGGCCTTGTGAATAACGTGAAAGCACTCGAGACTTCGTATAAGAAGTATAGTGCTAAAGAAAGTGTATTACGTGAATTATTATGACTTATACTATGCATTTATTACTACAAATAGAACAATTTTTGCCATTCTTTTAATGTTAATTTAGAAGTCAAACAACAAAAACCAGCGTTATATTTTCAAATTTTCACGGAACTGGTTTCGATGGTTTTACCGAACCATCATCCATCAGTTGCAAAAGCGCAAATGAACGAGATAAGATATAATGATTAGATAAGATAAGATAAGAAAGCCTGGACAGGAGACAAGCTACTGGCGCCATCTGTTGAGTTACGAATTCTTATAAACATTTTGTGAGTTATGTTTATTAGAACAACGAAATTAATCAATATATATTGTCAGGACTGAGTGTTCTGTGCATGCTTTTGGCGAACATTGTCGTAACCGTTTCAAAGTCCTGATCTCGAACAGGGAGCTGAATGCAGCTATGTTCTCGTCAGTGGTAGAACAACTGCACGTAAGAGGGGTTTAAATTACCCTTTTATTAAACCACTATTTACAGCCACTTCCCAACTCGGAAGGGATAACAGAAAACAATGACCGCACTTGGGTCTAAACTGAACAATCAAATAATTTAAAATAAAGTGAGTAGAAATTAAGTAGTCGTTGCTCTCAGAGCTTTAAACGCGAGGTTGGTCTCTATTCTAAACTATCAATGGTGCGTACCAAGATTTGGCTAATACTAACGCACTTAGATTACTTCGATCAGTATTAGAGTAACAGCGCTAAGGCTTAGAATTTAAATACTAGCTAGTCAGGTGGACGTCGAACAGAGCCGAAGTGATCTGAGACTAAAAGCTCTCTCACACACTGAGAAGTTCCTTGCTAACCCTTAAATACAAAACTTGGCTCCACTTCAATTAGCATAAAGCTGAATCACGCGCTCATTCTAATGGGAAATTGAAATAAGAGTTCACAGGAAAGAGAAGTTAACATAAAACTTTGTTAGTTTAAACTAAAACCTTATAATATGACAAAAGTAAGTGTACAAGGTGCGTGTCCTTAAACCTCAGAAACAAGTCCTGGTACGATAAAGCGAGTTATATGGTGTGGTAGGCCACTGTGTTTCATCCACGAAGAAGGTTGTGCTTTTGAAGATATAAGGGCTGAAAGTTCCCCCCCCCGCTAGAAATTTATAAAACAGTTCAGAATATTCGGGAGCATTCCATAACATTTCAGAACATCCGGAACATTTTGGGATGTTCGGGAATAATCTGGGACATCCCAGTTCATTGTGGAACATTCCAGACACTCTTGAATGTAGTGGAATGTTCTGTAACCTTGTGGACCATTCGAAGCCTTTTTTGTACGAGTGGAGTTACACATTGGTAGGGGTATAAGAAGCAAGATCCGTTTTGGGTTCGAACGTCAGTTTCGTATCAGTTAAATGCAGGGAGTGAATAGTGTGAGTAGCAGTGAGTTTCTTATCAGTGAAGTAGAGACGACCTGCCTCATTGAACTCAAAGTGATTTCTGCAACATAGCCACTACTGAAAACGAACTCATCGACCAAATTTATCCAAACATTGTCCACAGCCATACCAATCCGGAGTGGCTATTTCAAAGGGCAATTTTAGCAACTAAAAATAATATTGCCGACAATATCAGCATTAATATTCAAAAGAAAATTCACGGTGAAGAGGAAATATACAAATCGATTGACACGATGGTAAAAGTTGAAGAAAGTATTCTTCCCTACAGAATTTTTAAACTCTTTGCAAGTACCAGGAATGCTATTACCCTGCCTTCGGCTGAAAATTGGATCTCTGATGATACTACTCAGAAATCTCAACTCACCCAAACTATGTAATGGAACAAGGATGGTCGTCAAACACCTATCGGATAACACATCGAAGCCGAACTTATGACTGAAGAACAATGGGCACACAGTATTTATAACCAGAGTACCACTTATATCTACTGAACTGCCATTCCAATTTGAAAGACTGCAATTCCCAATCAAGTTAGCCTATAGTTTTACGATTAACAAAGTACAAGGACAAACTTTAAAACATTGCGGAATCAACCTCAAAGACTCTTGCTCTTCTCACGGTGAGCTTTTTGTAACTTGCTCTCGAGTAGGAAATTCAAAATATTGTATATATATACTCCAGTTAACAAAATGAAAAATTTTGTTTATAAAAAAATATTGTAAATAGCTATAATATGGTTTCAATAAAAATTTTCCCTCTTATATTTTAAAGTGTTTTCTGTTCCACTTACCACACAATCTTATATCAACTCCCTGAGCAATGATGGGTATTCCAGCTAGTAATAATATAAGAATTAAATGAGATTGAGAGCTTAAATTTTCGTTGGCATTAATGTTTTTCAAAAATTGAAATTTTCTTTTCTCTTTAAAAAATACCTATTATTAAGAAATTTAGAGTGATAATATGAATCATATTGTCCCAATTCTTAATTTTTTTTATATCTTAGTTAATTTATTCCAGCTTGCAATGTAAATACCAAAGCGTTTTTGAAAAGCTCTGCACAAGGGGCATCTAATTAATTACAGAGCTCTCATGTCCTTCAACAAGATAAGTTTATCAAAGGTAACAAGGCTATCTAAGAATATTTCTTAAGTTTTATTATAATATTTATTAATAAATTGAATTTACATACGTTATTTAATTTGAGCACACATATAAATTATTAATAAATTAAACTTATGTAGATTTAAATATTGTACTTTAATAACGATATTAAATTTCTATTTAAATACTTAAAATGCATAAATAAGAAGAATATTTTATACGTTACTTTGATTTTCAAATTTTTTTTCCTACATTTGTAAAAACAAAACTGTAGGTGCTAACTAATTTTAACCGAATGTTAAGTGATAATTTATGAGTAATTCAGCATTAATTTGTTTTAAGTAGGAATTAAATTAAGATATTTGCATAAAATAATTTAATGATATATTATTAATTAAATTTTACGAAGAATCCAAAATTTTGAAAGGATAGAATTACTCTGTTCTCCTTCCAAAACTAATATCCATAAATTATACAGGAAATTTAGAATGATTATATCTTAACAGCAGTCATTTCGCAACCTTTCATCGACGTCGAGAAATTACCAAGCTGCGACAAAAATATTCTGCGCCTCCACTGGACGAAAGGGTTGCTGTAGAAGTTACCACTTTCATTGCAACTTTTGGGAGTGGTTTACGACATATTTGCAACGCCATGTGGTGTTTGGGTGGCCAATCTAATTGCCTTTCTTAAGGTCGTATGCTAAGAACGAATTTGATCAGGAAGATCTAGACTGATTGTTTCATCTCATAATAAACCATCCGCGATATACATCAGAATAATTTAAAAGTGAGAGTGTGAAAGGCCGTTTGCATATTTTTAGGCGACTTTGCTTTGCTATAAAAAGGAATTCTCCTGTTTAGAAAATTTCTTTTAACTGCAGTTATATTTTTGAAATTACAGATTATCGTCTGCTATTTGACAATTTTGTTGTCAAGAAGCAATTAACTGAAGGCTATGTTTGTTGTATTTCCGAAGAAACTTTTCGTATTTAGTTACTAAAAAATGCTCTGAAAGCCTTGTTTTTTTTAGTATCTAAAGAAACTATAGATTTTGCCAATACAAACATGAAAGTTTGGCTTGAAGGAGAAAAATCGTTCAAAATACATACCCAAGTTAAAAACAAAATGTTTCAATTGTTTGCAAAGGTAAGAACTTGCATGTTAAAAGAAAATCTCCGAAGTCAAAGGACAGTTCTATAAACATTTAAATACTCAGTGTCAAGTGTTAGCAAAGCGATTAATACTGATTTAAATCTTAATACGGCGAAAACACGTCATGTGCATCTTTTTTCTCTACGAAATACTATACATCTATCGTCCTACGAAAGCAGACCGCGCTGCAGAATTCTCTATGAGAAACAATTATCTGGACAAAAATGGAAAAATAATTAAATTAATAATAATTAAAACTGTCATAATAAATGAATCTGGGGTATATTTAAAAAGACCGCATTAAAAAGTGATCCATTTATTATCATCAAAGAGAAATAAAATCTTAAAACATGGTTCAAAGCATCAGTTTCGAGATGAAGTTTTTAGAAGAAAGTTTTACAAAGTTTACAAGTTTTACAAGTTTTATTTTAAGATTGTTGTTGGTTTTTTATATGACAACACATAAAAACATAAGAAGTTCAGAAAACTGTTAAGATCTACTCCATATATCATCACAAACATATTTTACTCCATATATCATCACAAACATATTACCATCATGGTTTTGAACTGGAATATAAACTCTTTAGAATCCCCAATGAATGCAGTGTTTTCCAAGCCGAATTACTTTGCATTAGTGAGTCAATTAAGTGGATATCTAACAACTATTCGTTAAGTGTCAAATTTCTTATTGGCACTGATTCCCTTTCATCATTATATTCACTTAGGAATATCTTCTCATGTAACAAATTAATTGTCACTTCTCATGCCCTTCTTAAAGACCTTAATAACAAAGGTGTTGATGTTATCTTTTCTCATGTACGTGCCCATACTGGCAATCTAGGAAATGAAAGGGCTGATTGGTTGGCAAAACAAGCTAGACATCTTCAAGTAATTACTCCAATGATACTGCCCAAGTCATTTTTCAAGAACAAAAGTAGGGATGATACAATACTCAAGTGGAATGAACTATACAGGAATTTTACTAATGCCTCCTTAACTAAACTATATTTTCCTTCCATTCCTCACAGATTGAATAATAAACACTTTCTCTGTAATTTTGAAATTACTCAATTTCTAACTGGACATGGTAAATTCAATTCTTATCTGAAGAGATTTAGATTATCTAGTACAGACTTGTGTTCATGCAGCTTCGGGGCAGTACAAAATGTCGAACATTTGTTGTTCTATTATTCAAAGCTCAAGGAAGGACGAAAAGAACTCATTTCTAGGTTAAAATCTGTGAATATTACATTTCCTCCCCCTCTTCATGTATTTGCCCAAGATACATGTTTTCTTTTTCTTCTGTAAATTTATCTCTTACGTGTCATCTGTGAATTTGTAAGTTTTTTTTTATTATTATTTTGTGTTGTTATTGTATTTGTTTTCTTTTACTTACCTTTGTAAGCCTTGTGTAATACTATGTGGTGCACAAGGAATTTAAAATTTCTAATAAAAAAAAACATATTTTATACCCAATTTTCAAATATGAAGTAATCTCTCTTTACCCACAGTGCCATATATCAGTAGAACTGCATCAATACATTGAAAGCATTCTTACGTCAAAATCCATTGTTAATTTACTGTAAAAATTAGAACAAGAAAATTGTATCAAAGCTATACCCTTCACTCATATCCCTACTAAATCTCCTGATATATCCCCCACGGACTTTTGCGCCTTTTCAACTTCTAAAAAGCGAATTGTCCAGACTTCGACCAACAACCTTCCTAGGACATTAGAAAGCTGTTCAAGAGGAATGGAATAAAATACTTTTAAACTGAATAAATGTAACTGAAGACTGTGTTAGTTATAACCGTAATTCTACTCTTTTGCTTTAATCTATTAAAAAGCCGGAAAGAAGCATCTCAGTTGAGATGCTTACTTAGTTGTTATTGTTGACTGTAGAGAATTCGCGGTGAGATTGGATTAGCTTTCTCTGCGCTTTGGATTAAGTTTTAATTAACGTTTTAGTAGTTTAAAATTCACCTACTCTGTGATATTGTACTAATATCTCACAGAAATAATTCAGCACTTTTTTATATTTTTTGCGATTAGAATAAATTTTATTAACTTTCTATCGGACTTGTACACTCAATTAATTACGAACCCATACGCACGCAACATTATTTTTATTGTTATTCTCTTTTTAACACCAGACGTGCTATTAATCTCGAAACGCAATTTCTTCCATAGCATTGCTTGTCCGAATCCTATTCCAAATGGCTGCTACCAAATGTTATTGGCACTTGTTATTTAAATAAAAATTAAATAAAGAATAATGTATATATATACATATGTATGAATATTTCTCACAATATATTAAAAAGACGACATTTAGACCCACGAAATTTTCAATACACGTAGATCTCCACCGGAACATGGGCACCTCGAAACCTGCAAATTTGCATTACGAACTTTTTTAACTTAATTCACTCTGTGCACAAATGTAAGGAATATTTAATTAAAAGTCTTACGCAGCGTCACTGAAGCGAGTCACTGAAGTCACTTTCATTTGAAAGCGAGTCTTGGCAGTACTGTTTAACCTAAAATATTTTTTATCTCCAGTGCAGATTGCTGTGAATCGGCAAAATATAAGATAGTTCTCTATCAATTTTAATCAACAAACTTGGCTATTTGCAAGGACTGTAGAACTATAGATGTTGGCTATTGAAAGCAATATGTTGTCTTGCGGGAAAAGAAATTAAGAAAAAAAATCTGTAAGGTTTCAGATTTTACATTACGCACAAAGGAAAGTTCTTTTAACTTTTTTGTTTTTGTGTGAACCATTATGCATTAAATACCATGTTCTTCGCACTTAACCATGAAATTCAATTCAACAGCAATATCGCAAAATGATTTTAAAATGAACATATCTTTAAGATTTCCGATATACAGCCTGGAGATAATTTCTTTCCCCCTACAACATTGCCATTCCTCTGTTTGAAATCGTTGAGTTGGTTAATCAAAAATTCTTTAATGTCTGACAGAATATGAAGTAGATAATAAAACCAGTTCGAAATTCCAAATTAGGGCTTCCAGACGCCCTTATTCGGGAAGACGCACGTTATTCAAAATTTGATGGCTCTAGGCACAGTCTTTTTATCACAATGAGAGAGAAACATTTATGCAGATTCTTCATTACTCAATTTCTTTAAATATGATACAGGGCTGTAATATTTGGTGGTAACAGATTGAAAAGTGAATCGAAGGAAAATGCCAAAACGAAATTAGTAGCCTTTCTGGGCTAACCAAAAAAATAAAGTAATAAATATAAAAACGTAATAAAAACTCTAAAAACTTTCAGATTTTATAATACGCCCAAAGCAGTATTTTTTTAACGTTTTGTATGTTACCTTTATTTATTAAATATCAGGTTCTTCGCACATAACTATAAAATTCAGTGCAGCATCGCAAAATATTTAAAAGAGCATATGTTTAGAATTTCCGATATATAGTCTCACGGTGCTGGAGATAAAAAAGTTTTTTTATTTATTTTTTCCCCGTACAATTTTGCCATTGCTCGCTATGAAACCGTTTAGTTTCTTAATCAAAAACTCATAAATGCTTTACAAAACGTGGAGAAGATAATAAAACAAATTCCAAATTCCAAATTTGTTCCCCCCAGATGCCCATATTCGGGTGGAAACGTACGTTATTCAAAATTTGTTGGCTCTAGGTTCCGTTATTTTATCACAATGCTAGAAACTTAGATACATTTATGCAGATTCTTCATTGTTTAACTTCTTTAAATATAATGCAGGGCTTTAATATTTGATGGCACCAATTTGAAAAGTGAATCAACGTTTATAGTGAATTGACGCAAAATGCAAAAACGAAATTAATAATCCTCCTGGGCAAATTTGCCCTTTGGACTTTTATTCTCTATGTGCCAGGGTTGCCATTCAATAAATCCTAAGATGTATAACTTTCAAATGTTATCCGGAAAATTACCGAGTATTAAATTAACAGGTTTAAATGCAATAAAAACAGATCCTGAGAAAATCCTTTAATCTGATTGGTTAAAATTAAAATGCATTGAAATCATGATAAATCGAGTCAGAAATATTAATTATTTTCATGAAATTACACCAGATGAACTCATTAAAATCAGTAGATACTTTTTTTACGATAACTTTGTAAGGCGGCTTTGGGCGAAAGCTGATAATTTCAAAAGAAATAATATAGGGAGGATTTTTTTAATAAATTAAGTATTGGAAGTGCGAAGAAAGCGATGCTTTATAATAAAGCTAAAAAGACAATTGTGTTATCAGAAGTAATTATAACAACATACTGGTAACTTGCGATGTTAAGCGAAAGCATTAGAAACCTTTACAATGCTTTTGGTACGAGGTTAAAATCTGAATCCTTCCAGATTTCTTTTTTTTTACTTTTTATTTTATTTCTTTTATTTTTTTAATTTTTATCTTTCTTGTGACTTTTAAGGAAAACGCCTGTTTTGTATTCAATGCAATAAATTTTGAAAAAATTTAGAATCATATTCCGCTTTTAATACGTAAATTTGTTTTGATAAGAAATATTTTGATTCATATAGCAAAAAACAATATATTTTATTATGATGTCTGTTATTTAGGAGATAATTATATTTTAAAACATCCAATTAGCTAAGTGTTCCGAATAACGCTATTCTGTATTTTTAGACGCTATAGAAAATTGCAGGCTTTCCGAAGAATGGAAAAATAAAAGATACATATTCACTCAGATCTGTTAATTACACTAAAATCATAATTATAGTGAGGTGGAAAAAACAAAAGTAAAATTTAGTTAATATACTTTTAACACTGCCTACAAATTCATTAACATGTCTTGAAATTTCCAGTAGTTTGTTTTAAAGTCATAGATAAAAGAAGAAAAAATTGCATCTTATTTCCGAGCTGTAATTAATTTTTACGTCAAACGTTGCTCTTTTATAAGCTTTTTATTTTGACATTTTCCTCTATTTGTTTTTCATGATTTGTTTTTCAGTCCTAGGAGAAATTTCATCAGCAGCGTAATTATGTAAGTGTTACCTTTCCTCAGGTATCCAATTATTTGAAATCTGATTAGGAGAACACTGTCACAAATTGCAAGCAAATTAAGTTTTTTCTACTATTTCCACTTTTTATTCAGGTAGTTCCTTTCATTGACTGGAAGATTAAATGCAGATGATGCGTTTGAAACAGGAAGTATGATTTCCAAAGACGTTTAAAAAAATCTACGTTCCTCTAATCTTCCCTTGTTTTCTATTAAGCGTAAAAAATCCAAGCAATAAAATCATGCGCAATATTTTACTTAGCAAATGCGTAATTGATTCCCACGAGTCTCTAATTTATTTTATGTAAAAGCAGAATCAGGTTATAAAAATAAGTAAATAATAATACCCGTCTCCCTCCGAAAAAAACTTTTGTTGATGCCAAAAACAGAATCCGTTAAATGCATTAACAACACAATATCTACTGAGTACACTCACCTACTAATTAGTATCTGAATGTAAATTTAGCAGCATTATAACCATTTGCAATTACTAGTTATTGCATTATCTGGATCTTTAACAAGATATTTTGCAGCCAATAAAAAACGAAATCTGTTGAGCGTAAAAATATATTAACATCTATTTCTTTCGAAATACTTCAATTAATGAGACACGCATGCGATATAACTGTTGTTGAATTAAAATTCAGACTTAGCCAATAATCAAGTTTGCTCATAGATTCAGCGGATTGTGTCTGTAGTTTATCTTTTTATACATCTCCACTTTCAATTTCAATACATTTTACGTACTGTTCTTATTCACCGTAAATCATCTGCATCCAGTTTGCCTATTATCAATGAAAGTGGAAATACTTAGGAAAATAAAATCAGCAAAGTACATGACGAAGCTAGAACTTACACTTGTATTTGGATAGTTTCAGATTTACCTGAAATTAGAGGATGTCCCCAAACCGCAGCTGTTTCCAAATCAGGAGTTTATGCTTTTGCCTTATACAGAGCAATCACCAGGTTTCAAAGAGGTCAACATATTATTCTGACCTGTCCATGAATTTTTCATGAATTGCTTTGTAAAAAACCTATTTATCGGGATGAGAAATTGCTTCCCACACCAAAATATCAAATATAATACCACAATATGCTACTACATGCAGAATGGGTTCTAATATGACTATTGGTTCTAGCTTGGATTAGGCAATCATACAGCTTCCATCATCTTCTAACGACTTTTTATTGTTAATTAGTTGGTTGTTCGGTGTGTTTTGTGACTCCTGCTTTCTCAATCGTTGCTTGTGTTAGACTAAGATGTGCTTGTGTTAGACTAACAAGGAATGGATCTTTTAGGGGTATTTGTTGGTCGTAAACTGCATCGGTTTGTATGCTTCTTGCACACCAATGAATTGCCTCTTCGCCATCTTTTCCAGAAGATTGGTTGAAATGCATGTTTGACACAACAGTCGTCTGGATCATAGAAGAATCCGTGAAAGCATATGAAACCCTTCCCATGACAGGTTATGTCCCTATTCCAGTTATCTATACAAAATTGACCAAAATGATCTTTGTAATGACCACACATTCCTTATTTCTAAGGCCTTATCCTAGGGTAAATGCTCTTCAGATCCAGCAAACAGGAGTCCCGAGCACATGGTCAACTCAAATTGGCTCACTACAGCCAGCATAATTCTTCGCCTTCATGTATCAACCACCGAACCATCAGACGACTTGAAGCTACTAGCCATAAAAGTTTATATGCCAACTTGGTTTGCAATAAAGAAAATCTCGAAAGAAACACATGGAACACGTTATATTCACGGGATGATCAGGAGTTCATTCTTGCCAGAAAATTTCATCACAAAGTTATTCAGAGAAGCGGTTATTTTGTTCACTCTGAAAATATCCTGTTGGAGATGCTGGAAGATGAATGAGCACATATTCGTGACATTGGCATGCGAAAAATACTGAAAGCAAGAGAAATGGACTAGCAGGGAAAAATACGACAATTTGTACTTTGACAAGCAGAGGAGTATCTTGAGATGATTGGAGGGTACAATCTCTTGGAACCACCGGGCTACCTTGAAACTCAGCGACAAAGACATAAATTGATTAGAATCTGTTCTCAGATTGAAATAGGAACGTTTCCTTGCCATTCTTCAATAATTAAGACGAGTGTCAGACTGGTGGCAGAAGCGTCATTGGCAACATGTAGTGCAGAAGCCATGGATGAATTTCTACGCCACTGAATCAAGTCTTGGAACAAATTTATAAAGTTCGATACCAAGATGAATGAATATCTTTGGTTCTCTGGTGGAACCTCAATATGACCGATTAAGCTGACTCTTTTTTTCCCTTTACCACCATGAAATGAGTCAGGAAAAAATGTTGTTTGATATATTTCTTAACACTGAATTTTTTTATGTACCTGAGCCATAAACGGTGTTAATTTTATTACGGAAGCCCGTAATAGGCGTTTCTCGTTACCTTCTATGAAGGGAAATACAATTTACATCCATGTCTTCTCCGAGATTCGAACCCTAGCCCTTCGTTACGGCTTTCAGATTCACTAACCACTTTCCCATCTGGGGGCGTACTAATAAATTGCTTGGAGCTCTCAGTAGTTAATATTCACATTTAGAGCAAGTTGTATCTGGATTTTATCAACAATATGCTTAAACACACCCTCACTGATTTTGTACAAAGTTGCACAGGTGGTTGTATTTTATGCCCTCGCATGCTTTCCGAATACTATCGTACCAAAATTTATTAAAGTACTACATCATTAATTGTTTCCGTAGCCCCGAGTTTCGCAACTACAATTTCTTTCTCAGCAAAAATGAGAAAATTAGGAAAAACACCAGGTTTGAGAGTCGAGACAAATATTTTCAGGAGATGCTTTACTCAGAAAAGCTTCATAAAGGCTTTTTAAATTCACTGAAGGAAGTAAAACTTTAGAATCAATGCATAAATCTGTAATGAAAAACAATCACCATTTCAAATTTTGGCAAGGATTTAAAACATTTCACATTTTGGTAAGGATTTAAAACATTTCAAACTTTCCCCAAAACTCGTACATCTAGCATTAAGGCATTATTTGAATATAAAAATCTTTCATTTGCTTCATAGTAATGAATTAAATTCAACAATTAAATTAATTTCCCTAAGCCAATTAAATTTCAAACAAATTCTTTAAATTTATAGCTTATAATGTATTTATACCATCTTTAAACAAGTTATATACATTGAAAAGCTTAAGAGGAATTTTAATTCAAAGAGCACAAATGCATATATAGAAATATTTTGTTAGGAATACAATTTGAATAGTTAAAAAATTAGATTATTTTAATGGTACCACTTAACTATGACATTCAATTAATTTTCTTCCGTATGCTTTCCCACTTATATTCATTTATAATGTAACTGTAGAGCAACATTTAACTCAAAAATTAACAATTAACTACTAAAAAAAGTTTTGGTAATTTAATAGGATTTAAAAACTTTTTCATAACTAATTAAATTTCGTTACGTATGCGCTATAGCAGTGTTTCTTAATGTATTTCGACAAGATGCTGTTATGAAAATTAATTATTATAAGAACGAAAAGTATTTTAATTAAAATTTGAAAAGACTAATTAATACTCGAATTTTAAATATAAGTGATTCTATTTAAAAATTATTTAGCGAAACAATTTAAATACAATAAAAATTTCCTATTCTTGTCCTTTAAAAGAGAAATTTAAAATATTTTTTACTGCAATTAAAAAATAAATTTCGTTTACTGCAATTAAAATTATTAGAATTTTTTATTACTTAAATAGTTACTGGTTTTCTTTGGCATAATCAGTAAATACTCTTGGAACTGATAAAAGTAAACATTTTTTGGGATAACATAATTAATTAATACTCATTAGAATGCATGAAAATAAACATTTTTAATAAACACATGAACTGTTTTGTAAGACGTAAAACTTTTCTAACCATTTAAATGCGTTTCTAAACATGCTAACGCAATTAACCTTGCTGCCTTTATCTTTGTTTTATCCATTTATTCTTGTTTTATCCTTGTTCCATAATATCAATGCTTTTTTGGACCATTATTTTTAATTGCTAATGATATTCTGCAATTTTCACTTTTAACTATTATTATATTTTACAATAAATATAGATCTAATCTTGATACGTTCAGCTCTTTTGAAATGTTTCTAGATTTGCTGTGCTGTGCAAGTAAATTTCTCTAAGAAATTTGCATATAGTTACATAAATATGCTAAAACTACTTTAATTTCCGAAATCTCCCTTCTCAATATAAATGATGAACGCACATTTCCAAAATTACTGCCATCATCAGCTAAGTTCATATTTAAAACAAACAAATTTCATTTTTATGTTAAGGAAATTAATCAGTCTTTTTTACTTTCCTGCTACAGTTACACAGAAAGCTTTATACGTAAATCGTGATCATCTATATAATTAATCATATTGAGCACTCTCGTAAATATGGCAATATAAATAGAAAAGCAGCAGAGATAATTAACATAAATGTGTAACTGTATTACACACTTTGTGTCACAAAATAGACATAAAATATACTTAGATCTTCGTAATGACAAAGGCAGTAAACACGTAGAGAAGCTTCATAAGCAGATAATTATCTTAGATACTTTGTCGCCGATAAATCTCAAAAGTTATCTGATTCCTTCAACAGAACAGCTTGAAACATCTTATTTAGACTTGCAGGAACCAATGTCGCGTGAAAGAACCTCATTCTCTCGTTTACGAAAAAAGAGTAACCATAAACACAGTGCAGGCCATCGGAATCAAAGGTGGTCTTTACACAGCAACATTTGATGATTTTATTAAAGGATATCTGAAAATATATACTGAATTCAATGATAAGATTAATTGCAAATTAGAACACACTTTCTTTATTCTTTTGATGAGATTCATTCTGTTGTTGTTGTTTCAAATCCCCTTGGGGCAGGAAAGCCTACACCAAGTCCCAGAGACCTTGCCGCACAAGCGAATCGCTGACGTCGTCCTGCTCATCCGACAGCTGTCTCAAGGAGACGCCTATACAATCCAGTAGGTGAGCGGGAGAGGCAGGGAGGGAACTGGATACGAGGGGAAGTTCTTTTCTCCCTCTTTGAATTTCATGCATCGAAGATGCCCACTTCTGAATCTGGCCATATCCGCTTGGATAGGCCTAGATCGTTTACTTAGAAGTACGAGAGATTCATTCTTTCATGCTAATTATATACACCTCTTTAAACCTAATTATAAATGATACATTCAGCTTCGTTTGAATCCCATCTTTTGTGCCAAATGCATAATATTTTTTTAAAAGAATGTTTGTAGTGTTTACTAAAACTTTTAAGTCCAAATCAATGTCACCTTTCAATGCTGCTTCCGTTTCTTTAGGCTTTATCAGTCAGTTCATTGCCTAATATGTTAATCTAATCTCAAATCTTACAAAATTGTATTAACATTTAGCTGGAAGCTTTTTATTATTTCTTTAAATAAAAATGCATTAGAAGGTTAGTTTAAGTACTTGAGCGGCCAAGAAGACACATTATCTGTCATAGTATATGTTAATTGCACTTCTTTCTTCTTGGAAATTTTTGTTAACCGGTATTAAAGTCCTACGTGTAACTAATGTTTTCACCTGGAACACAGTAGGGATTCGAATTGAACGAAACCTTCCCCTATTAATTTCTGTTCCATATTTAAATACAACAAAAGTTATAACCACACTATTTTCCATTTTTGAGCCATCAGTAAAAACTTTTATTCTTTTAAACTACAAACTTCTTGAAAATCCAATATTTAGATAACTTGAATATGGTAAAGAACACGGCGGATATATGTCCAAGGAAAGGGATGATTTCGTAGGAAGATGTCCTAAGAGAAGCTGCCATGCATTCCGATTATGCACGGGGAAGTCAAGAAAGACACCCAGAACGTCAGCCAATTCTTATGAGTTCGAACTACCAAAATATTCAGTAGTCTTAAACAGTCAGTCACTGTTGGGATTGAAAGAAACACAATGCAAACTAAATTTTAGTACAGGATGGTGCCTGAAAAATGAAAATACTACCCTTCAAAAGTATTTTTGTAATGTTATAATAGAGTGTAAATCTGTAAATTTTAGTTTACAGATAAGCTTTATGATCAGATAGTACAAGAACAAAAAGAACTTGTAATGTCGAGATAAATGCTTATGAGCATTTGTTTCAGATGCTTAATATAATTGTTTGAATTTGGAGCAATTTTTGTTTTGAGAATTGTATTGTACCATTTCCTTTGTAAATAATGGGAATAGCTAAGCAACGCGGTCTTTATATGCTAGTTTTCAAATATTAGCTCTTATTTTTTACACTCCAAGATTATGGTATAATTTTATAAGGATTATTAATTTAAAATATATTTAATTCCTTGCTTTCGTCAGGAAAGGGATCGAAGACAGAGATTAAGATAGTTTATAAGTAGGGTTAAGGCGAGTAAGAGGGGATGAAAGAAATGCAAAGCAAAGGTATATCTAAATAACGGCACAATATCTGTATAACGAAATTTAAAACTTTATATTTCGTTTTATCCTCGCCTACCAAATCATGCACGTAGTTTCGTGCAGGCTATAACAAAAAGTTATTTCAAAACGATTTTGCAACAAACACCCTCGATTTTACATATCCCAGCAGAAAAAAAATGAATATTCTGAAAATAAATTTTATTATTCCTTAAAGAAAACAATTAAGATTTAATTTTACTAGCTAAAATGCATTGTTGTGGAGCAATAGGTCTAAATTAACATCCAGCATAAAATAACATATAAAGGTATCAGGACTACTGTTTCCTCTAGTTGATTTTGCAAACATAACTGAAGTCCTGAGTAGGAACAGGGAGCTTACTGAAAGCTATGTTCGTGCGTGTGGTAGAAGATACAACAAAGATAAGAAGGGTTAAAATTCCCCTTTGTTTGCTTATCGATTTTACAGAAGTTCCCGCACTTCGGGATACAAAGACCAACCACTTGTGGTCTGGACGTAAAAGAATATTAGACTACTAACTAAGTTAAATTTAAATAAGAGCTACCTTTTAATATTTTGCACAGATGACTAGCATTAATACTGCCCTTTTAAAATTACTACGTCTGTAGTACGCAAACTGAGGATAACTACAATACGTCTTTAACTTTCAAGAGGATTAAACTTCTTACCTTAAAGGCGGACAGTAACTGATGGCAAGCTCGCGTGAAGACTCGTAGCAAGAGTGCTCTCTCTCCTTCTACTCTGCTCTTGGCAAAAAGCCACAACTTAAATACTTAGGTGTTAGCAAGTACAATTTGCATAAACGTATTCACGCGTTAATTCTGGCCGGAAGTGGAAAATAAGAGTTGATAGTAAAGTTTTAAAATAAAATAAAGGTTAGTCAACTTAAGATCCTTACAAGGGTTTAAAGGGACATTTTTTGGTTGTAATTTTTGGCCCAGGCGGAGAATACCAGTTCACATACATATCTAGTCGGGAAAGGTAGCAATACTAATTTTGCTTTCTCAAACAAGATACTGAATTCATCTTATATATGCAGCCAGAACTCTAACAGACTTAGTTGTGCAATATGACTTTTTGTTCGCTGTGGTATGCAAAGTCTGTTACGAACTGGTATTTTTCAAAATTTAAGCTGGGAGATTTTTTTTCGTGTTCAATATATTCAGAACTCATTTGAATTAATATATGGTAAAGGCACAGAATTAATATATGACGAAGGCATTGAATATACGGTTAAGGTATAGAAACAGAAGAAAATTACTGTGATTAAAAAATTAACCTCCGCCAAATATTGCAAAGGAACTCTCTTCCTATGGGTTCATATTATAGGACTTTCATTAAATACTTCGCTCAACAACCGAACCGCTGTTACAATTGAAGAATCGAGGACAACACGGTGTTTGAAAAATTGAAACAGACACTCAGGAAGCCCAGGGCCAAAATTCCGGGAAGGCGACAAAGAAATTTCGATAGAATATGCAGCGAGGGCTGTTCTCATGGAGAAGCTCCAACCAGTGGCGCATTTTAGTAAAACGCTTCATCCCACGCAGAGAAACTACACTGCTACCAAGCGAGAAACGATCGCAATTTTGTTAGGCGCACGAAAGTTCCGAGTGTATTTTGAGAAATCGCCGATTACATTTAATTCAGATCATGCGGTCATAGAATGTTTATATTCAGGAAACAAATTGTTACCAAGGTTGATTCATTCCACATTTCAAGAGTTTAAATTAGTTATAAAACACACCTCGTGAAAATAATGCACAGTTATATGAAGAAACAACGCATAAAATAATATATAAATGTAAAATGCGCTATACTGACATCAAAAATACTCGCACGAGAAAATTATTGAAGACTTGAAAAGGGATCTCGAATTTTAAAATATTTATTTTTACCTAAGGGATCCGGTTTATTTTGAACACCCGGACTTTACGTCAATACGAAGTAGAGCAGAAAACTATTAAGTCATTCATAATTTGTTATTTTATTCAAAGACTGCAAATCAAAATTAGACCGGGTAATCTAGCTACTTTAAGTTTAAACATTCTAAGTGAATTACACGATTCTGCCATGTCCGGCCACCTTGAAATTAGAAAAAAAAACTGTACCACGAGTTCGTGAGGCGGTGTATTTTCCGCAGTTATAAAAATGCGTAAGTGCGCACATCAGGTCGTGCCTTTTCTGGGAGTTAAATAACGACGTTCGGTCGGGTACTTAAAATTTAAAGCAACATTTTGTAACGATTTAGTCAGGATCGACTTGTTGGTCGCATCCCCTCTCAGAGAAATAAATAAAAATCGTTATTTATTGCTCATCGCAGACCATTTTTTTTTAAATGGGTTGAAATAGTCCCATTGAGAAGAGCCTCGGGTGAAATTGTTGCAGATTTGATTTTAAATAAAGGTATTAAAATACGTAGCCACGTTAAAATGAATTTCCGACAACGGTAAGCAGTTTCTTAAAGAGATATTTGAAGGACTATGTGCAGGTCTTGGCTTAGGCTACATAAAAATAGTTCCTTATGGGTCGCAATTGAACATAGCTGAACGTATGAACAAGAATATAGTCAAGACAATATGCTGCTAGTGAAAAACTATCATAAGCGCTGAGATAGCGGGATCAATGAATTAGCGTATGCATTACGAACAAGGAAACATGATACTACGGAGGAAAGCTATTTTTAAGCTGAAAGTTAATTATGCCGCTGGACAAATTATACAGAAGAGAGTCCCTGAATTCGAAATGAAAGTTATCTAAAAGGTAATAAATGAAGCCCGAAAGGTTCAGACAGGGCAGGGTAGATGCAAAAAATATAATATGATAGAAATTGGAGGGAAGTCAGTTATAATGTTTGAGATCAGTTTCTTAAAATCAACCACTTTTATCATCAGCAGGCGAATAACGAGTTTCCAAATTGTGTCCTCGATTTCAAGGCCCATACGTTATTGAAAATATTAGGAAAGACGTGGCATGTTGGAAAGATAAAGATGGGGCACAAATAGTAGCAAACTTGGACCAAACTAAAGGGTACTATGATCGAAATAAAATGCTAGATGAAGAGAATTTTCCAATCAGTAGTGAGGTTCGTCCTTTTTATAAATTTAATGCATTATTACTGGATGCCTACCAGAATAAAATTTGCATTCTTCAAGCATGAAGAGATGTATAAAACTTCTGACGATAAGTAAACTGAAAAACCTGCAGTTTTACTGAAAGATCACATTTGTCATCTTACTCCGTTTCATGTCATAAATGTTTTGAACTCAGGAAAACTTAATTCGGATTTATTGATAATTATAGAACGTTAATTTTACTTTAAAATTCATTTTCCCCTCCAGTTTAGTAATTAATTATTTATCTGCATTAAAGCTACACTTTGAATTTTAATTTTTTTTCCGACTATAAGAAATTATGACAGCCCCTTATGTGTGCCGGACTTGTGTGAAAATAGTTAGTACGTCCAAGTAGCAAATGAAAGATCTATGGTAATCTCTAAAATACAATCACGGCGAAGATATATTTGACTTTTTATGTTTCTGGCACAAAATGTTCTACAGTCTTTATAATCTTAACTGTTTGTTTAGCACAGTCAAGTATAAATTATGACTTTTATAAACGATATTTTGATTACAACGGCGTTTATATATGATTTCGTTAGGTACGGACTGAGCTGATTATGCAAATAGGCTTATAGAGTCATTAGGTAATTTCGAAGTAGAAGAGATGAAAATTGGCCAATGCCCTCGTCGGGACTTGAACCACGGATATGCTCCGAGCGTGCTGACCACTATACCACGAAGCCATGCTAAGAAAGCGGGAGAAATACTTTATAGGGCAAATACTCACGGATAAATTAGGCTTGGGATAAGATGTTTGATAAATAAATTTAAATTTAAATGAAAAATTTATTTCCGTTTCTACTAAAAACACCCTTCTTGTTTCATAATTTATAAATCTGGTTAAATTTAACTATAAACTGAAAGTAATATCAATAAAATTTCTTCAGCAAAAATGGTAATTTTTTTTCAGCGACTACGTTCTTAGTCGTAAAAATGTAGTGCATATACTAACTTCTGCGATTTTTCCTCATGCTAAAATTATTCCAATATAATCACATGTCTCATACCCGTCAGTGTCCAGATTAATGAATGTTTGATATACCAATCTCTCCCTCTGTAATGTTTATTTTCCTCTTTATTAAATCTTTCATCCATGGATATTCATTCTTTCTTTCCCTTGCGTGTCTCTTTTCAAAGATCTTTAATCTTGATCATTCTCCATATCTCTCTCTCTCTCTCGAATGTTTGCTTTCTCTTTACGAAATACCGGTGATTTGATTGCATTTCAAGTAACTAAAGATGCGTTTTTATCCCTAGAGAAAAAGCTCATTTCTACGTCTCTCATTCTAAGAAGCTACTTCAATTTAAATACTTTTACTGAAGTATT
Source organism: Stegodyphus mimosarum (assembly GCA_000611955.2). Classification (NCBI taxonomy): domain Eukaryota; kingdom Metazoa; phylum Arthropoda; class Arachnida; order Araneae; family Eresidae; genus Stegodyphus; species Stegodyphus mimosarum. The sequence goes on along the minus strand of KK115971.1, from coordinate 427,399 downwards.
GAGACATTGTTTGCGGTCGAACTAGCGAGAAAATTTAAAACAAAACTAATAATGAAAATCACAAATTTCAAAACTTCTGCTGCATATATAAGAAAAGAGCATTTTTAGTTATTACGAATTAAAGGGATAAAAATAAAACTTAATTCTGTTCCAATCCGTAATAAGTCAAAAATATTGTTTTAGTTTTATATTTGCCCATCTGCCTACCTTAGACAAAATGATAAATTTAAAACAAAAAATATTTCAGGTTTTAAATTAAGTAAAATTCATCTTTTCAACTGGTTTTTAGTTTTAAAGAAGACAAACGCAACTTATTGCATTAGAATGCAGCATAGTTCTCCGTCTTTCAAGAAACGAAAACAACAATAAAAATATGTAAAGTTTTTCGAAATAGAAATAAAAGGAAACTGAAGTAAGTATAATAAATAGATCAGATGTAAGGAATTTAAACTAACAAAATGCGATGCAATATTAACAGTAACTAAATATCTAGGAGTCCAAAATATAGAGCAATAATTTTATTATGCAGAGTTAAGACTGAAGAGCCCAATTAATCATTTTTTTTGCAATTTGTGTGATTAAAGGTACTATTCCGTTCGAACGGCGTCATTTAAAAGCGCACAGTTTTTTTTTTGCCACCAGTTGTTGCCAAGTATAAAATTCTGACATAATAATAGAGTTCAAAAGGCTAAAAAAAATTAGTTAAGTGAAAAGTATTTTTTTTAAATTTCTTAATTCTTAAAGAAAGTAAATTTTCTGTTTACTTTTTTAATCTATAATATTCTGCACATAAATAAACAAAACAACAAAACAAAGAGAAATTCAATTTACACAGGTTGCATAAAATTACAAATATCATTCAATATTTCAGAAAAAATTCAGTTTCTGAGTATAACCAAAGTCTATGAAATAGGTGGCGAGCAGTACACCTCTGGCATTTATTTCTCCCTGAAGCACTGCCGCACAATTGCTCCACAGTTTGGTATGGCATCCAGTTTCGGGATCTACAGAATTATAAATATAATCACAATGAAATGTTCCTACCCAGCATTTCTTAATTTCTCTTTCTTATAACCTTGCCATCTGTCTGAAAATATAATGCTGCCATTCGGGATTTTTACTGAATGGTTGTCATCAATGTTGTAGCACAACGATCGAGAACGGCGACCACAACATATTCTTTGCTTTCCTGGCATAAACCCCCGAATACCCATTGTTCTAGAAACCCAGAATCCCATGCCCAACATTCCTTTTCTTTTTGTGAAAAGACTTTAAAGTAGTTATTTCAATCTACAGTCGTTCTCTGGCTAATTTCTATTTCTATTTCTAGTCGTTCTCTGGCTATTTTCTTTTGGAGTTTTTTTAAGTAAATTTAGAATATTTCATTTAAATTTACAACAAATTTTCCTAATTTGTAATGTTTTCGTACTTTCATTTTATTTTGTGCACTAATTGTTTATTCTATTTTATACTTTTATATTTTATTCATTCTCTCCGATAACGAAAAGTTTTTAAGTTTAAAAGGTATCTCATTTCTTTTAAAAAAATAGCATAAGTACACGTAAAAATGCGAATTTTGTATGCTGTTCTTTTTCCTATTTTAATGTATCATTTTTATATCCAATGTATAATCCGCACCTGTAAATTTCGATCGCATTTTAGGTATTAAATTGCGCGTTATACGGTGAAATACACAGTAATTCTTTTGTTTCTTCTTTGGCATATCTGAATATGATATTGAGTTTGCTTTAGGTTAAGTTTTGTTTTAAATTACATATGTATTGTTGCGGGTTAGTTATGGATTGAATGCACAAGTCGTTAAAATGTTAACAAAAATTTATTCTTTCCACAAGAAATAAATCGAAATTCTGAAATATTTCTTCAGAGATATTCGCACAATATCACAATTATCTTAAACTTTTCGCAAAACTTAGTTCAAAACAGATAAACTAATTCTATCTCATAGCGAAATCGCTACAGCATAAAGTAAACAAACAGCAGTTCGCTTTAAACAGCTACAACTACAACAACAACTACATAGATGAGGTGTTTCAATTCGGCCTTTATAATTATCACTAGAATAATCTCGATTTTTCTAGATGGCAACAGTAATTACGAGATATTTATTTATTAAATATTAAATGCACGCGCTCTTTTATTTTTATTTTTCCGACGTAGCTTTCTCTTCAAAAATCGTCTGCTTTGCACGGTAAATGTAAAGCAATTTTAATTACAATTCTAAGTTTAATAGCCAAATAAATGTGAAATTATATATATATACATATAGGTAAATGAAGAAACTGAGAATCAATATGTCCTCTCAGTAAAAGAATTGTATTAATGATTACATAACCTTCTTGATGCATCGAATATTGATTTATCACTTGTAAAATATCATTTTATTTAGCTATAGTACAGTATAAGAACTGTTCGCATTTAGAATAAATTAAAACGTTATTTAATCCGTGTATAGTTTTCTAATAGTTATATATACATTACTGGCAATTAATGATAAATTTATGAAAAGTTATTCTTTAACGTACTGGAATTGAAAAACGCAATGCCTTTTAAAATTTTCTTTATATAAAATTTCAGGACAAAGAATCATTTTTCTACTTTACAAGACACATAAATATTATAGCTTGTAACGTAGAAAAATAATTTTTACTTAAGTTAAAGAGGAGTAGATAGATGCCTAAAATTCGTGCAATAATTCCTTGCCTAGGTACAGAACTGACAGCGAAATAGGACGAAATTTTATTTCTGAAGTGGCAAGTGCTACAAGTCACAAAACAAGTGTTTGCGTCTTAAAAATTCTAGTGGTAGCTTTAGACCATAGATCAATACATGTTTCATGTATTAATAACTTCACTTTGGGCTTTTTTTGGTATCCTCAGAATTCGTAGGCTTTCGTTCTTTTGGAGATTCCGATGGCTTTGATTGGATTTTGCGAAAAGGCCCAGGGCGGAGTGTGACTTTTAACCTTCTTGTGCTTACTTTCTCGATTCCGAAGAATTTCTTTCGTTCTTTTCTTAAGCTTTTTTTAAATCTCTCGAGAATCCTTTTTTTTCCCTCACGGGAGATATTTTAAGGATAGAATTTTTCACTCCTGTCGTTCCTGTACTTATTTTTCTGCCTTGTCGATGGCGTTTGGTAGATGAGCTCTTCGGCAGATTGTTTTTTGCCTCAATTTCGCTCAGTTAAACGATTTGACTCGGCATCGATTATCCCTAAGGAATCCGCCTTTTGTCCTTCCTTCTCGATGGTCTGGTTCGACAGTGCGGAAGATTGGTTTTTTTGGATTTTTATAAAAGAAAAATACGTGATGGAAGTGACAAATTAACAAGATGCTGTTGGTTTCTTAAAAATTCGAATTCCTTTCATGACGGTGTTAAGAAAGCTGGAGAAACAGAGATGTCACAAATTGTTGATTAAATTCCTCATTACGGCTTTCTTTGAAAATGGCTTCACCCAAAAAACGAGATCAGAAAGAGGAAGAACTTTTTTATTTTTTTCTCTGTAACAAAATTTCTGCAGTAATCACTTTTGAGTTTTATTTGATCAATACCAAAGGTGCTTTAATGAAGAATAAGGCCAATAAAATCTTTTTATATTTCTAAGCAGGATTCTGTACATTTGAGCCGAAACGTTGATATGCTTACTAGAAAACTACATCTTTAGTAATAATAAACGCTCAAGCATTCATTTATATTGATCAGCTTGAGGACATTGGTTATGTTTATTCGAATAAATATTAGAGTTCATCTTAATGATAATTACCATGTGAAATGCTGGTGGAGAATGTGTGTGGGCCTCTTTGCAATTCAGCCTTTGATCTTTAAACATGCTTTTCGATTTGAAATTTGTCGACCGCGAAATATTTTATTTAGCTTATAGTATTCGTGTTTAAAATGCATTAATGTTTTATTGGTATAAAGACGTCTAATTATCATTAAAGTAAAGACAAAGCTTACAGAAAGCCTAAAATAGTTTTAATAGCTTACAGAAATTAGTCAAATAACTTTAAAAACATAATGGAATAACTCTGAATCAAGGACTATTGAAACAAATTATATTTCATTAAAGCATTTGGCTTTAAAAATATTAAAATTGTTGCTTAAACATTATTTACTTAAAATGTAAAATTCATTATTTTTTTCAAATTCAAGATGAACAGTAATAAATCTTTCATATTTATTAAATGAGCTTGCTGAAAACAGATATCCAGCCTACATTATGTACAGATAAATATTTTGCGTTACCATATATGTAACTTTTACTAGCTGGCGAGGGACCATCACTTTGCCATTACAGAATCACCGTGATAGCAGTGAAAACTTATTATGTGTAATGAAAATGGATGCAATGCTTACTCCTCTTTTAAAAGTTCTTCTTAATTTCTTCTTTAATACAATTTCATTTAAGCTTTAGATATAAACTTATAGGTTAGCCCTCTATTAGAAATCTTAATCACTCTTGCTTTGAATTTCTGCCTAATGACAAAATTTTACAAAAATGTGACACATTTTACGAACGAAATGCTTTCCATTTTATGATCAGGGAATGTTATCAATTTTGTTTCCAATAAATGCTTGTCAGAACATCCTTTTGTTATTCTGGAAATTACCTGAAGTAAGAAATTATATATTTCAACTGTGCTTTGCTGAAAACAAATGAATTATTAAGTTTTAAAGAATATTACAGAAATAACTTGAAGCTTTTTTCAGGCTAATGATAATTTGCTATTAAATAATTGTCCAATTTTAACTCCTCATACAAATATATGTGACTGAAAAGATTACTTAAGTCCTATATTATGACGGGAAATACTGGTCCTTCATACTCGTCTGAAGGTAGGGATGGTTGCAAGTGTTTTCTCCAAAAGCATAAATTAGACAGGAGTCTACTTTTCATACTTTTGTTATTCTGCATTCTCTCATGAAACACAAAAACATTTTCATTAAAATTATAAATTATTTAATGGCTCTTAATGTCTAATGCATCAGCTTAAAGTTCTATTAACTGCTACTACACTTAACAGTAGTTTCAACTCGCTTTTAAGTCTTGAAGATTTAAATTTCTTTTTTGCCGTTTTATTAACGAAGTATCAGTTAGTTTAAAAAATTCTAAAATAATATATATTCCTCATTTATTCTCATATTTAAAAGGTACTGCATATTATAAGCGTAATATACATCGGAAAATTTGTAAAACGATGTTGTTATCATGCGGTGATTTATTTAGGTGCTTTTTTCTTTATCTTGATCTGTTTTAGTGACAGTTTTAAAACTATTTAATATAATCGCCACTTAAATTTCTACCACCATGTTTCAAAATTTGGATGATTTCTAATTACTTTGCTTTCTATAATGATGGTTTTCCCTTGCTTTTTCTCCTTCGGGTACCATTTTACTTCTTCTTTATCGTATACAACAGAACTTAGTTAGTTTTATCAAAAATTCGAAAATAGACAGTATTTTAACAAATTTTATGCCCTCGTGAAGCAAGCACCGTTTGAAGCCTTTTTTATACCTTCAGTTAACTAAGTAATTAAATTGATATTATTTCTGAATTGCTTTAAGTCTCGCGGAGAATGCCTCTATATTTGCAGAGAAAAATTCTCATGTTGTGCATGCAAAATGATTTAGATTTTCATCCTTGCTTTTATTTGTTTAAAAGCGGAAGCACCTGATCCCAGTTAAGTTAAATTGAGAGTAATGTATCTAACAACAGAAAGAACGATACCGCTGTAATCCTCTAATAACGATTAAAAAAATACGATTCACAGTCATACATTTTTAGTCTGATGCGATATGAAACCCATATACAAAAATTTCGATTAAAAAAATAAACTAATTCTCTCTCATTACATCAGCAATAATGGCATGCCATTTTTAATGACTTTCCTCTTTCTAATCAAATGGTCGTAAAAGCTCAAGTTCCATCCAATATTTCACCTATATTCAATTTTAGTCGATTGAATGCGGCAAAACATTTATCATAATTGATCAGAAATCAATAACGCGAGCAATCAAACAAACACACAAACAGACATTCTTGTTTACATATATAGATTTTGTAAAACTTTATTAAATTTATTATTTTTTAAAACTTTACTATTTTTTATTAACAAATTCTGCGATTTGAAAAGCGAGTAGTAGAACACTTTTCGAAATAAAACATTTTTATCTCCAACTGTTGCCACTCGGAAAAACGAGTGCAGAAATTAGTGTTTTCAGAGTTTTAATTGATATTTAGGCTGATTAAAGTCTTACGAAGATAGGAATAGTAGAAATGTCTTCCCACGATTTTTCGGAATCGGGAATAATGTATATAATGTTTGGCAATGCCGTTTTTATTTCATTGTAAAACTTAGAATTTTTTTATTAACAAACTTTACTATTTGAGAGCGAGCAGCGGCAACACTTCTCGAAATAAAGAGTTTTATCTCCAGCGTGCGAGACTCCACCACTCGGAAAAATGAAGGCGAAAATTAGCGTTTTCAGAGTTTTTATTAATATCTCTGATTTAACTATACTTTTTTTGGAAAAAGGTAGGCGTAGACCTTTTCCAGGGCCCAGAAAAGAATTGTAGAAAGTTTGGTGACAATAGCTATAGTAGTGACTGAGTTAATCACGAGCAAACACACAAACAGACATTCTTTTTTATATGTAAAGAGAGAGAGACAGAAGACAGAGAGAAAAATGTGCAGGGGACACCAAAACATCGCCATGGGCAAAACTGGTATCGCTCCACTGCACTAACTATCTATGAAAGTGCACCCTCACGGGGTACACTAGCGCCATGCTCGGGCATTTGTTTATATTGCAGCATTTATAATATTGTTGCGTTTTACGGGTTCGTGGATTTGAGAGTATCCGATGAAAACACGATGCAGAACAATAAAAAGCGCAATTTATTTACAAGAATCACTATTTACAGCACAGTTCCAAAATTACCTTTAAAGGCGTCGAAAATCTACAATAAATACGCTGAAACAATCAGCAACACAGCTTCAGGCTGTAACTGTAAAGGTAGCTTCACGGCAACACCAAACTTATAATAAACACCGTGGAACAATCACCAATACACTGTCAAGCTATACTGTAAAGGTAGCTTCACGGCAAAGCACTATCTCGATCGCTTTCCGTTCACAAAACTCTTGCGTAGCTTAGCAATCACATTGAGCAGCTATTCTCGCAATTCTCACAATTAATCACACTCTTAATCACACTCTACCGGCTCTCAGAAACGCAAGGGTTTATATAGCTTTTCATTAGGTTCCACAGGTTTCCAGAAATATCTCGACAGGAAATTTATCTAGAAGCTTCCCGATTGGACCATGGGATGTCGCCGATTTGGTCGCCAAATGGGCGATAAAGTCGCCAATCTGGCAACCCTACCATACACTATTTTATGGCAACCCTAGTGCTATGCCGGAAAGCTTACATACAGGCGCAACCGCCGAAATTTTCGCAACACTGCCCCCTCCCAAGGACTGCACGTCCCGGGCAGTACAATCCCTGGTTGGGAGCCAAAAAGAAATAATCGAAAAAGCTACAAAACAAATAAATAAATTACAATAATAACGAAATTTGAAAATATTTACAGTATTTACAAGTAACAAAAACATTTACACTAATTACAAAGATCTATGTACAAGCAACTATGCATAAGTCATACAATTAAACATAAAACCATTACGAAATACGGGGTACCCATAACAAAAATAACTATCACTAATTACCATGGCCATAGTATGGAGCTAACCTATCATAACGTACAATCTTAGGTTTGGAATTGGGGGACTTACGGATCCGTATTACGACGTCATTCAGTCTGTTGAGGACTGTGTAGGGACCTTACCAATGCCATTGCAGTTTGGGAGAAATGCCCTTACGACGGCTCGGATTTCACAGCCAAACCTTGTCGTTTTCCTGGAACTTATGTTCGGTCGCTCTTGCGTCGTACCTCTTCTTCATCCTGTCCGTCGAGATGTTAATTCGCTCTCGAGCAAACCTGTGCATCGTTTCCAACCGGGCTTGGAGATCTTGAACGTACTCCTCAGGAGAGGACTGTAGATCCGGAGGACGGCCGAAAAGCAGGTCACTCGGAAGACGGAGATCACGACCGAAGAGCATTTGAGAAGGGGAATAGCCGGTACTCTCGTGGACGGCACTACGGTAAGCAAGCAGGAACAGGGGCAGCTTACGATCCCAGTCTTCTTGGTTCTTGGAAACCATAAGCGATAGGTGGTTCAAGATTGTGCGGTTAAATCTCTCCACCATGCCGTCAGACTGCGGATGTAACGGGGTGGTCTGTGTTTTCTTTATTTCCAATAAGTCGCACAGTCCTTTGAACACAGCCGAAGTGAAGTTCCTGCCTTGGTCGGTATGAATCTGGAGGGGAGTTCCAAATCTAGATACCCAATTCTGCAACAGGACTTCAGCCGTAGTGACAGCCTCTTGGTCTGGAATTGGATATGCTTCAGGCCACTTCGTAAAATAATCCATGACAACTAGAATGTATCTGTTGCCATCTTTAGTCCATGGCAGAGGTCCCAGTATATCAAGGGCAATTCGCTCGAAAGGCGCTCCAACGTTGTATCGCTGCATTCTTCCGCGACAGCGTTCCTTTGGTCCTTTCTTGGCTGCACAGGCATCGCAAGACCGGCACCATTTCTCAACGTCGTTTCTTGCGGAACTCCAAAAGAAGCGCTCTCGAACTTTGTTTAATGTCTTCATATAGCCGAAATGCCCTCCTGTTGGGCTGCTGTGTATTTCTTTCAGGACATCAGGTATTCGGTTTTGAGGAAGCAGCAGCTGCGATCTTTTATTAGTTCCATCGTCGCTTTCCCACAGTCGATATAAGACTCCATTTCGAAGGTTAAGTGAGTCCCAGAGAGCCCAGTACCTTTTAGTCATAGGACTGAAGATGGAAACGTCCTGCCACTTGGGTTTCGTAGCCGATGATTCCTTCAGGTCTATTATTGGCTTAATATTAGGATCCGCCAACTCGTACTTAGCTTCTGCTCTTGAACAATACCCGGGTCAAATACTTTTCCACTGCAGTTCTCAGGTGTATTTCTGTTTTTCATATCACAGTCTGAAGATTCAGTCCTTTCAGACTTCTCGTACACAGGAAAGTCTGAAACAGTTCGTTCACCACTCTGTAGTTTATTCGCACCGTGTGTACAGTTCACCTCGATACTCACAGCAGGAGGTACATGCTTATTTACCTCTATTTCCTGATAGCGAGTTCCAATGTTTACACCAGGACCATGAATAGAATCTGATCCTTTACAAGCAGAAGTATCCAGGTTTAGAATCAAGTCCTTGTCCGCACAATCTGCACTAAAAGACACGCTCATGGATTGCGAAATGGGTAAACTTTCTTGCAATGCAGGAGCACTCCGCGTAAGTTGTACATCAGCTTCTTCCATCTCAGCATCACATGAACATGTGAAGTGAACATGTGAACACATCTCATCAGATCGTTCAACGCTTGCTATCTGCGACTTCGTAACTTCATTATCAGTTTCTATGATCTTGACAGTCGGATTTTCATTTTCTTCTGTCTCTACTTCAGGCACTTGAGAATCAAAAGCTTTCTTCCCGTCTTTTATTTCTTCATGCTCTCCTTCTTTTCCTTTATCCCCGTTAGATGTTTCATTCATCATTTCTTGATTTTTCTCAGGCAGTTCATTAGCTACTTCCTTCTTTTCTTCATCCTCTGATTCTTCAGATGCCACTTTGATTTCCGCATCTTCTTTTATGGCTCCAGTTTGTTCTGCAAGCTCGACTTTATGCATCTTCTTTTATGGCTCCAGTTTGTTCTGCAAGCTCGACTTTCATCTGTTGGTGTTGTTCTCGTGCCTTTTCTCGGCCGACTTTCATTACAGCTGTCATCTCTTCATATCCAGCTTTTATCTCATTATATCCGGCTTTTATCTCATTATATCCGGCTTTTATGTCTTTCATCTCTTCTTGTCCGGCTTTCAGAGCTGCTAACATGTCGGCTTTCAGAGCTGCTAACATGTCCATCAAAGCATTCATTTCCTTCGCCATTGCTTTCTCCTGTAGACGGGTGACGGGCATTCACTCTCAAACCCCACTCCTGACACCAGTTGCTGCGTTTTACGGGTTCGTGGATTTGAGAGTATCCGATGAAAACACGATGCAGAACAATAAAAAGCGCAATTTATTTACAAGAATCACTATTTACAGCACAGTTCCAAAATTACCTTTAAAAGCGTCGAAAATCTACAATAAATACGCTGAAACAATCAGCAACACAGCTTCAGGCTGTAACTGTAAAGGTAGCTTCACGGCAACACTAGACTTATAATAAACACCGTGGAACAATCACCAATACACTGTCAAGCTATACTGTAAAGGTAGCTTCACGGCAAAGCACTTGAGTTGCTTCACTCCAGTGCTTGGTGAAAATCATGTCATTATATTATCAGTACATGGAAACATATATGGGACCTGCTTTATTTGCTATTACAATGGAAGCTATGAAAAGTGATATTGATGAAGTAGCTCTTCAGGAAATTGAATTTTGGTCTAACGTCTGTGATGAAGAAGTAGACTTAGATATTGAGGCTACTTAAGCTGCTGAACAAGGAAGACCCCCTGCCAGAACATCTCGCTTTGATGCCAAGGGTGCCCTACAATATTTAGTGCCAATTCTTATGCAGACCTTAACAAAACAAGAAGAACTTGATGATGAAGATGATTGGATTCCTTGTAAAGCAGCAGGTGTCTGTCTTATGCTTATGGCTGCATGCTGTGAAGATGATATTGTTCCACATGTACTGCCCTTTGTTACAGGCGCAACCGCCGAATTTTTCGCAACAATATAAAAGTGCATAATTTGCATTACAGACAGTATTGGCATAAGATGTACTTTACGCGGGTACTTTGCAATTACATGGATAAATACAATAAATGCAATGGATAAATACAATAAGTATACAATGGATAAATACAATAAGTCGTTTAGAGATGTATATACATATTCCTTTTGTGTTTCGGTTTGGAGCTTTGTTGGTGAGGAGGGGAATGATTATGCTATGTAGTTCGTTACTTGTTTGGTATTTTACACAGTTCGCAGTTTAAAGGTTAATTCTTAGCACGGTTTATATTTCAGCTCACAGTTAATGAATTCTTTTCATGGTACATAGTGTTGAGTGCGCAGTACTTGTTTATCTGTCACACATTGCACAGTATGAAGTAGTTCATAGTTCCTAGTTTGAGTAGATATAAGAAAAGTTACGATTATCTCAATAAATGGAGGTATTTAAGTGTGTTTTCTAACGTCACTCCTGCATAGTAAGAGGGTGAAGAGTGGATATTCTTATTGTTGCATTTTCTGAACTTGGAGAATTACTTATATATATAGAGAGAGAGATTATAATGAATATATTTATTAAAGCTTCAAAACTCAATTTGTATCTGCTTTTCTTTATTGAAAAATTTAAATGGGCCCTTCAAGACTATTTTAACTAATTTATAAACATTATTCATCATTAGAATTAACTTAACCCATTAGCGCTCAGCGTATATTTTTTGGCGGCTGGACTAAGTGGCAGTAAAGCGTTTTCAAATGAGCTTCAGTGCATTCAAGAGTAATGAAACTGCACAATGGCGTAAGCGAAAGCAGTCATGAGTTCAAATGCTACACGTTTCTCTCAGTTGCTGCAGTTTTTATCTGGTAAGGAAAAATAAATTTCTGGTTCACTATGATGCGACTTTTGTTCAAAATAAATTTAGTTAGTGAAAATTTACATCCAAATGTTAATGTACTATAAATAGATCACTGGACGTTCAGGAGCTTTTTTTTTCCTTTTGTTTTTCCAACTGCAAGCCATACGATAGATACGTAGATACATTCGTTCTTCTTTATATTGAAATTATGAAGAGGAAAACTTTCACTAACGTGCAAGATATAGTTGAATACTTGTTTTCTAAGAAAATTGAAGGTGATTTTATTGCTGTACCAGGTGAAATTGAGGGATTCGCGGAGAATAAGAAATTGCAGATGAAACTGTAGATGTCCATTTATGAGAGATATTTCTGGGAAAGTTGAAGTAATATCAGAAAACGATGAACCTGAAAAAATGAAATTGCCTACAACGTCATAGAAAAAATGCAAAAATGCTCTAGCGAGAAGAAGGAGAAAGTATCAAACCCACAATCAAATTTATTAAATATTTATAACAAGTATATGGGAGGGGCAGACAATCGTGATTGTTTGTTAGAAAACCACAGTGTTGTTATCAGAGATAAAAAAATGGTATTGGTGTTTGCTCACACGAATTTTTGACACGTTAAATTAATGACATCAGTGAATGCAAGCATTCTTATTAGTAACATCTATGGATCTAATTCTATGACAATGAAAGATTTTTGAAGAACTGTGGCTATAAAATATTTCAGCTTTCTAATGTGTGTATATTTAAGTGTTTTTTTTTCTACTTTCTCGCATTTTATTTCTTTTAAAAGCTTTAGAAATTGATTGTCATATTTCGATGCTGCACGAATTATTCTATTTCATTGTTATTGTAGAAGTTACTTTTTACATGCTTAAGTATTTTGAAATGCCACCCAGCCGGTATAGTGGTTAATGACCCTGACTGCCGAAGCGCTGGGTTCGAATCCTCCAAAAGGCATCACTGTAACCGTCTGTCATTTCGGTAAGAGGCAACGGTGAGCACCTTTCAGGTGCTTCCATAATGAAATGGCTGCCAGTTACGATCCTTGTTGTGGCGCAAGGCTAATGGCTATTAAATAAAGGGCCAGGCCATTAAAAAAGAAGTATTTTGAAATACATGCATGTTTTTAAACTGGTGTCTTTTTTGATTTTATCTATTTTTTCCTTTTTAAATATTTTTTGAAATATTACTAATTAGTCTCCGTTGTTCTAAAAAACACCACGAAAATACCTAGCAATTTATTTGCAGTATGTCATAATTTTTAAACTACTGGCAATTTGGATACATTTCGATTACAATATTCATATTGAAGAACAACTGCTCAGAATCAAGTTTTTATCCGATTGCTTCCAGAAAAAATTATTTTAGGGGTAATGGGTTAACCACCCAAATAATAGTTACTTGCCATGGGTACTTGACATTACCGCCCAAACGATCATTGTTTGGCACCGTTACTTGGCATGTAACGATACACCAAGTAATTTTGGAGTATTCATTAGAATGGATTCCTTCTACTGATTAATTTGAAAATAGCACTTTATGCATCGTAACTATTTTTCTGTATGGCTCAAATAAAACTTTAAATTCTGCACATGTTTAAAAAATGTATCAAACGGAAAAAAAATAGCAGAAAGAAAGGAAAAGAGAAATATCACATGCGTTCCCCTTTTATTTTATTTAAAACTGTAATTTTGAGTCTTAAAGTGTTGTTAAAAATATTTAATCGTGAGACATTGTATTGTTTTTGAAACACATTGTATACATTAGTATTACATAATACTACAGGAACAAAATCTTCAGGGTGAAGGGGAAAAAAACGCAAAATTCTATTAAGTATTTTGAATTATTCATTTCCCCACTGGAAAGAGCTTTGCATTTGCCAAAAAGTATAAAGTTACGCTTAACATGTTAGGTATTCAATATTATAGTAGTAATACAGTTTAGGAAAAATACCACATGACCTTTAGTTGTGTGTTATTTAACAACTTTCTATTTATTTTTGTCTAACATTTTAAAATTAAACAAAAACTGGATTGCTATCCAAGCGCACTGAACACGTGCCAGAAGATGGATTATATTTTTAACAGTAGTCAGGATGAAACCATAAAACAAACTCTTAAAAATATTGTTTTAATGTCTACCATAATAGTAAGATATTTTCCCCTTGCGTTGCTGAAGCTAGCTTTCTGGAAAATAATAGTGTCTTCTGACAGAGTTGGCGATTAAATTTCGTCATAAAGGTGATGGATCGAGCGATCGAAATGCCCCCTAGGGAACACTCAAACCCTCTTAAAGTACTAATTCATCATCGCGTAAAAGTGTTCAAATATTGCGCAAAGCACTCCTGTCAGCTTATTTACGGAAGTTTTCAAACTTGCGCTTTTCCGGCAACATTGGACAGAATATGCTTGCGATGACATCTACTTGACCCATTATGCTCCTTCAAGCGCTGGTTTCCTTTAAGTAACTTTGAAATTTATCAAAATCCTTTTACATATGTAACTTGCTTTTAAGAGTTCACGTAAAATATTAAACTTTTAAGAACGCATTTGATTGCTATAATTTCTGTTTTCTGACATGCAATAAAGTTTGCAACAAATGGTAAAGCATAAATCCCAAATTTAATAATTAATTACATTATCACAACATGCTGAGAAACAGACATCCAGCAATAATAATTGTCTAGTTATTTATTATAGAACATATATATATATATATATAGGGTCTCTAGAACACTTCTCTCCTTCGGCATATTTAATATACTTCCTATTATAACCTTAATTGCCTTAAATCTTCAGAAAGAAGGAAAGGAAAGAGAAAAACGTTTGTTTAAACGGAATATAAACAGGACATAAAGATCTACTGAATTTAAAATACGTTTGAGTTGTTTTCGGCTTAAACATCATCTCCAAACATGTTAATGAACGTGTTAACATCATCATCATCTCCAAACATGTTAGCATCATTTCCCAGCATGTTATTTTTTGCGATATCATCAAACAACGTGTAATATCATCTCCAAACATGTTATTTTTTGCGATATCGTCATTAACTGATTGAAACACGAATACATTTTCTAAATTTGTTATGAATAATGTCATACAGGATGGCACAGATTACGTTTATTTCCACAGTCGTATATGATACATTTAAACTACGAAAATCTTTAGTTTAGAAATTTCGCCCACCAGCGGCAAAGTCGCTGATAGTTGAGGGCCGAAGTTCGAGACACGCGAACGGGCTAGCTGTATGGGCGTTTTCTTTGTTTTTCCCATGTGTTAGCGTGTATACGAGCCAGTTTCCCTTAGAAAGTTCTCCGCGAAGACATCTCTTTCCTTTAACACATACCCCTCGAGACTGCCGTGATCTCATAAACCAAACCAATCCAAAGAGTTTAGAAATTTCAAATTTTTACGCGATAAATTATTATTTAACTATTCAAAATTACACCTTAAAGCCAACAAAATAAGTTGCATACTTATGTTTCGAAAATTTGAAACGCAGAATTTTAAACAACACCTTTAAATTGCAGTTCCAAATTTGCAAATACAAACTTTGAAAATGTAAATTTTGTAAATGCAAACTTCATAATAATTCAGAATAACTTATAGTTCACAATCACCCATACGTGTTCTATGAATTCTTAACTGGTCAATATCAATTCTTTTGAACTTGAAATATTTTTTAATGAGGTTAAACTGTTATGCTCACTGTTTCTAACACCTGAATCTTAATTACACTTATAGCCAAACTGATTCGCTTGGAATTATTGAGAAGCTTTTTCAAGATCTTGGTTAGCTTATAAGGTATTATACCGCCTTCGTGGCATGCCTTCTTGGTGTAATGGTCAACATGCTCGACGCGCATTCGAGAGGCCCGTGGTTCGTGTTCCGACGAGGGCATTGCTCATTTTTCCTATTTCCAGCTTCAAAATACCTAATGTCTCTACAGTGGCGTCCGAACTAAAAAAGGTGGTGGATGATGATTCTTCACCACCAGGGTTTGGCGACTGGATTCTCTAATCCCCAATCGCCCTTTAAAAGGGGAAGTATATAAGGTATTTCTCCTCTCTTTCTTGAATGCCTTCGCGGTGTAGTGGTTAGCACGCTCGGCGCGTATACCAGAGCTCCGTGGTTAGAGTCCCGACGAGGGCATTGCTCATTTTTCCTCTATCTTGCTTCTAAAATACCTAATGTCTCTACAGGCTGTGTTGTAGCAGACTGAAGAAATGCTGCAAGTAATGATAATATTTTCAGACAGTCAGCCTTTCAAATATTCATGGATGATCACTGGTTATTTGCGACAGTCATATCCATTTTAGCCCGAAGCGTCGTATGGAATTATATAAAGATATTTCACGTGAGTCCAGGAAATAAAACATATCACCCTTTTGTAGGAGCGCTCTGTAGGAGTGTGCATATAGCTATTAATTTTTCAAAAAATTTGCTGAATCTTGAAGAAAAATATGGGAAAACTGAACAGTTATTTTAAAAATTCACAAACACGTACGTTACCCTTCTAAACTGCTGGTTTCAGTTTCATATTTTGATACATAAATTTGATGATAGGTTTATGGAAAAGGCAAATTATAGTAAAATGTAGAACAAGCTATACAGTATGAAAAAGGGAATATGGTATTTTACTTTTAAAAGCTAGGAATTTTCTAAGTGCGACTACGTGATAAAAGCAAACATAATATTACAACTCTTCGGCGACAGAAAAAAAAAAGCAGAAACAATAATTTAAAAATTGTTCCTATTTAGAAATTTATTGCATTTCTATCTTAAAGTGCTTCTTTTTACTTCCTTGTACTAAGTAAAAAGGAAGTATTGTAATTGCGAAAAATTTCGAGTATCATATTTCAACGAAAATATTCATTTTGATCTCTATGGAATGCAATTTAGCGATGTTTTGGCGCGACATTCGTACATAAGGCCAGGATACAGTACTCCTTTTCACCCAAAAAATTATAAAATTGATTTTAAATTAATTCTGAAGAGATTTTTTACATAGCGATTGTGCAAACGTACGTACATACATGTGTATGTATCTGGCATAACTTAAAAACTAATAGCCTCAGAACATTGAAATTTTGTATAGAGGATTGCTATAACATGTAGATGAGCACCTCATATTTTGGTTGCAATCGGCCGCACCAAAAGTATATACCTACGTGTCCACTTTATTACTAGGCTCAGTGAGCTCAGTTTCTTTGATCTTATATGCTTGCAAATTGTGCATTTTTTGCTTAAAAATCATTAAATTATATTGTTCTTATCTTCCGGTTAAGGTTTTTATGCCTTTTGTTAATCTGCATGTTAAAGCTGTAGAATTAACAAGAAATTAAAAGTTGTTTAATTGCGGCTAAGCCTAATTTTCTTAGTATAGCAGCCATAATTGTTTGCATTTGAAACATAGCAGAATAGTGGATTTGTTATCAATCTAGAGAAACCAAGCTTCACAACAGCAAAGCAACGTCTTCTTTTATTATTGCGAATTAAATCCTTCTTAATCTATTATGGAATTATCATTTAAGTTATTAAATTATCCCATATATTGACTTAGCAGAGTGTCCACAGCAAATTAAGTCAGTTTCTACGCCTTCAGTGTCTTTTTGCTGAGTGAGACCAAAAGCAGACTTTCCGTTTTGTGCACCGAAAATCTGCCTTCTTACCCGCTGGCGAATAGCTTGTTTTTTTGCTTAGAAACTGTAATTTTACTTGTAATTTTTTTTTAATTGCTTAACTGTATTTAGTGTTTTATGTTTTTCTATAGCGTCCAATTTTTATTACAGATATTTTGAGTTTCAATATATTTTTGTCTTGTTGCGAAGTGAGAACTGAAATGACTGAATGAGAAATATATCTCTAATGAAATTCGAGGAAATAAGTTTAAATGAAAGGCAGGGAAAAATGTGTATAACTTAATGTTCAGTATAAGGATGGCATGTGGTGTACACATCAGATTTTTCATTTTAGTAAATGGATATAAAACTTCAAAGGTAATTTCTGCAGATTAAACTTTAGATATGTTTTGTGTTATTGTTATTCAGGAATGAAGCATTATTTTAAGAAATATTTTATTTAAAAAAGATAAATATTTAAAAGGAATGCAAACGTAAATGTGTAAGATTAAATTTAAATATACATAGACTTAATATTTATTTAAAATCATTCATTCTTAAATTTAATTTTGGAACAAAATGAGCGAATCAAAAACAAAAAAAGGGGGGGGGGAAGAAAAATGGCTAAACATAAATTGTTTCAATTGGAAACAGCATTAATTAATATAAAGCAAATCAGCATTGTTGAATGGATGTTTCTATAACATAAAATGCATATATTATCAGTTTAAAAATATTCCATATGTAAATTTCTTGATAAAATATGCAAACTTCAAGATCCGAGCTGTTTTCAACGTTAGAGTTTGCTATAACATTATATTATATTTTGCCGTTATACTATATTACATACCAACACTATATTTTGCCTTACTATAAAATATCTTATATTTTATACAGTCATCTGCTTTTGTTATAAATATTATAAGATTAACTCGTTTAATATTTATGAAGTTGATTATGATATATTTTTAGAAATGCTAACATACTTCTAGGAAATGTTTTAACTATGAGGAGAAAATAAATCAAACCTACCGCTGAGGGTTAAAATAAACTGAAATGATTCGAATGATAAAAATTTATTTGTATTTCATATATTTATGGAAATTTTTGTTATTTATTCATTGAAGGAAGTGAAATTTTAGGTAAATTATTCATTTTAAGGAGACGTTATCAAATAAACATAGAAAGTTATTTAAAAGATTGGATTTAAATAAATCTGGAAGATTTTAATTTTATTGCAAAGGTGTCAGATTTCTAATAACGTAAACATTTAATAGAAATCCTGGAAGAAAGAAGAACAGGTTTCAATACCGTGAATTTTTAAACAAATTATTGTGTCAGGTTTGACACTATTTAAGTGAATATGTTTAAAAATGTAATAAGTACACAATTTTACATATTGCGTCACTCTAAAACTGTTTTGCATTCATTGCACAGTTGCGCCATCGATAAAAAGCCATGTCAACAGAAACGTTTTTCAGCGAATATGTTGAGCCATTAAATAAAATAGTTATCGGCACACAGAAAAATTAAAAATCAGAAACAGATTACAGAATCGGAACATTTTTACAAGAACTGACAGATATAGGCATTGGACGATTTCGCAACTGGACACTTTACCGAAACCCAAGGCTTATGTCTAGCCAAAACACGGAACCGGCACCTTTCAGTTTCTAAATGAAATCCTACAAGGCAACCAAAAGCTTTCCTGCCGTTTGTGATTGTATGAAACAGATAAGCATTCAGTGAATAGTGATCAGTGTTAGGTATCCACGTAATTCCCTCAGCATCCAGCACACTTTGCTAACGTTCCTGCAGCTCTTGAGTACACAGGAGAAAATCACAGTCCGATGAAATCTGAGGAGTCTTGGGCGCAAAGAATTCCATGTAAGCATGCCCATCGTCGAAAGATCTCCCAAGGAAGTAGTCGCACAAGGAATTGAATAGCTGTCAATTTGTGGAAATAAAGAGTCTCCCAGCCAAGTCGTTGAGTGGTATCCTTGGTCGTTCTTGTCATGAGTGATCTCGCATCGTTCTTGGGGAGGTATAACAGTTGCAATTAAACAACTCCTTCTCCTTTTGCTGCATTGCATTCGTTGCAACTGCTGCGTGTACAGGTACTTAGTAAGAATGTGACCTTGTGGTAATAACTCGTAATGCATTACGTGGCGACTAACTCACCAGACAGTAAATGTGATCTTCCTTGGGTGCACAAGGTATTGAGATATGAGGTATGAAGCATAGGGCTAAGTGGCTGACTACCAATGTCTAGTAGGCTTGGAAAGGGCTATACTGGACCCACGTTTTATCATTCGTGAACGCTTAAGCAAATATAAGCGTATTGCGCTGTCCAGATAGCAACGACTAACAGCCTTTCACACGTTGTTCTTTGTTGGTTGCTGCAAGTGCAATGTGTGGGTACCAGACTTATTCAACTTATGTACCTTCCCTATCCAATGCATACGAAGTCTGACTGTTTCCTGGGAAATCTGAAAGCGTTCAACAAATTCTCCACTTGTTTGACTGCTATCGATCTCTAGAGTCGCCTTCAAGACCTTATTATTCAGACTCTGGGGCTCTAGGCCCTTCACTGCGGGGTTCATCAGAAAAGGTTGGATCTCCCAACCGAAACTCTGGAACCAATGATTGGCGCTGCCATTCGTATACGGCATCTTTCCAAGAACTTCTACATATTCGAAGATTTGATGCGGCTGTTGACAAGCTCGCCTGTTAGTCCTTCAGCAACCAAACACGAACCAGCTGCTTCTACCTCCATTTTTGTTCGACACTGGACGAACTGTGATAATTGTGTGCGTAACATACCTGCATTAGTGCAGGTCAATGATTACACTAATCCTCCATCGCTTTCCCACCGCGTGACTAAGTTTCCTCTGCATGAGTGCTTTAAAAACAGTAAGAAAGTTTTTGATCACCTATTGTACTCCATTATAAGATTATATAATATTTCAGTAATAGATTTATTTCATTAGTTTCTAGAAATTTAATTAATTATTTAATTACTTGTTGTTAATTTAATTTTTATTTGCATCTTTACACTTTAATTCCTTTCACCTTTTTATTTTTTTATTTTGCTTATTTTTATTTTTTATTAATTTTTACTTTGTTCACGTTTAATCCAGTTTTCCTTGAGGCTCTTGCACTTCTAAATTTAGAAGTTATGTCTGCTCTCATCGACGTATAGTTACACAAAACAGAAATGTGTTAATTCACAATATGTAAAATAGTTACGGAGGATAATCAGCACCTATAATTATAATAAGTATATGGTTAATAATCAAAATAATATATAGACTACAGGAATGGAAAGGATATATAAAACGCGTTTGCCAGTAATCATCAAAATATTTCCTATTATGTCCATATATGGTATGCACGCAATACAACACAATGTCAGTAACTATTTGTTTGCTTTACACAGCTATTTCACCAACGATACGTCAACTATTAGAGTAATGCATACTATATATGCAGTTCAGCCAAGAAAAATATGCAATAACCTAGAAATCTATGTAGTGACAATTCATATGATGCATTAATTACTATAATATGCAATACATAAAATAAAATGCTGTACAATACATATATTATGACAATATGTGATGCATAATATGCATTAACATTTCATGCATATGGCAAAAATTTAGACGATGGTTATATAACGACACGGAACTGTTCTATAGGTGATGGGATTATTGTACGTGAAATGCGGCAGTAACAAAGTATAATGTATAGTGGCTATAAATAGTGTTCGTTTATTTTAAAAAATAAAATCAATGAGCAATCTATAAAAAACTGAATTAAATTTTAAAGATAATTTTTATCAGTTAAGTGGAAATTTTTCTAATTTTTGCTTTCAAAAATCGGAAAAATAAAGTGTAATTTTATGCTGTGCAAGAGTAAAATCTAGTATAAAAGTTTCTAATAAATGGCAGCAAAAGTACTGAAACGACATCACTGTTTTAGGTTTGGTTTAATTTATTAGTTTAAGGCATAGTACACAAGGGCTATCTGCCTAAGGAAAAGTTTTCTTCATGGAGGGATTTCTAAGGGACATTGGATCGCATATACATTAGACATGGGGCAACTGCAAAAATGGCCATGTTGCCAGCCCATTTGCCGGGATTTGAGCGTCGGACCAAATTATCAGCATTCAGCGAGTTTACCGTCGACCGCTGATGGGTACATGTTCGTGTAATATACCTTTCCAATACTTACTAGTTACTCCTTATTTTAACAAACTGCAAACGAATTAGCTTTGTGCAAGAGAACTTATTGCAAACTATTCATGAATTTAAAACCCATTATTGCAAAGAAAATTACTTAAATAAATATATAGAATTTAGAAAGCTCCTACAAGAAGATAAAAGATTAACAAGTAGAAAATTAGCGCATAGTGCTGCTAAATTTTATAATCAAATTTGGGAAATTAAAAATTAAAAGGGAATTTAGGTTTATGGACAAGAGAGAAGAACATTTTCATCAGTTTTGAAGTGCTAACAAAATCTTAATATATATAATTGAATCAAAAGAGAACAAACTAAAACAAACAGCGATAAGATGAAATTTAGAAAAAATGTAAATAAAAAAAAATCTTTTCAGCAGCACACAGAGACGTAAAACTATATTCTGTATAAAAATAAAAAAGGTTAAGTGTAAAGGGCTGTCAATAGATGACTTATAAAATTATCATAACAAAGTAAAAAGGTAAGAAAATACATTTTAAATACAAATGGGAAACTGAAGAATAAAAAGAAATTTGCGTGGAAAACTGGCATTACTTTTCTTAAATTTTAAAAAACTAAGAATGTTATTTCTGTCTTCATATAACGGAAGATTTTGATGAGATCAGAATTTCAACGGCTTTCTAAAAAAAGGTAAAAAAGTGTGCCATATATTAAACAATCAAGCTGAGTTTAAGAGAAAACAGCAGCATTTCTTTCTGTTTCATTTAAGGGGTCAGGTACCTTTTGAATGGTAAAATATGTCAAAAAATTACTCAAATTACAAGTGATGTATCTCCCAAACTAATAGTCCCATAAAAATGAAATTTCTAACACATATTGTGGTACTCTTAGTTATTTGTTTAAGATTATTTAATAAGTCATGTGCATTAGTAAAAATTTTAAATAAATATTTTAATACAGAGCCTTTTTTTCATAGCTAATATTTTGAAATTCACTGCGCGCAGCTTTGGAACTATATAAAGCATAAGAGGAACCCAATTTTTTTTTCAAATGGTAGAAAAATAATGTATCTTTAAAATGACGAAGATTTATTTTATTTAAATGTTCCTTTCCTACAAAAATATTTTTTTAAAAACAAAATTTTAACTTTTATCAAATTGTTTAGGCATAAATTAGCTACAATTTTAAAAGTTTTTACATAAGAAACATTCTGGTTCGTCATATTAAGCATATCTAGCATATAAACATCCATATAAAATTTGGTGCACTTTAGATTAGCCGTTTCAGAGAAATGCTGCGCGCAGTGAGTAAAATCATAGTTTTGAGAAAATTGACTTTAAAGATAAAGTATGTTTTTATCAAACAAATATGCATTATTTAAGAAACATAAGTGTTCATATTAAATCAAATGTATGATATAATTATTTATATATGGATACTTAAGTATAAAAAACATCTAAAAAGAAAATAAGTTCACACAATCGTGAAAATATGAAACGAAAACTTTAACTCACTGACCAAAAAATTTACAATTTTTACACGAATTCACTTTTTTTCCAGGCTAGTCATTTGGAGTTTAATTTTTTTCATACTGAGTGTTAACTGAATAAAATTACTCAAAATTTTCTAAAATTATACAATGCAGGTTGTAAAAATGGATAATATAAGTTAGTTTCCAAAAACAAAAAAAAGTAATTCGTATATATTTAAAATGCACCAAGTGAATATATTTTGCCTTTATGTAACATGCTTTCGAGTGCGGACTAATTACCAGTGAATTTTCTCTTCTTATTTCTACTGCTAGATGATCGTTTTGGCGTCACTTTACTTTCTATCCTATTCATTTTATTCTTAAGAATGAATTTTCGATAGAAATATTTAATTATATTATTAAATGAAGGAAAATATATCGAGAAATCTCTCGCAGAATAGAGCACACGCTGTATAATTCGCAAGCAAAACAAACTGAATGAATGAACGAACGAAAGTTAATGTATTACTTTCTTCCTCTATAAAAAGCAGTGAGAATTAAATAATTATTAAATATATCTTATTTCCAAGCCATTACAAGAAAAAAATGTTAGATTGCTTTTATAAACGAAGTTTATAACCACTCTTCACGAGCGTAGCTATAAATATCTAGCTGTCAAAAAAAAGGTAAACAAACGCCTCGATCCTGACTTTTGAAAATTGGGCTGCGGTTCTTCCTCGATAACTTTCGTTCTAGTGGGAATTTTTATGCGGTTTGTTTTAAAATGTTCCTATTAATTACCTCTTTCATATAAAACAATAAAAAAAATTTGATTTTTTTTACCCTCAAAGGGTACCTGACCCCTTAAAAAGCCCATTGCTTTGCTTAGAAGAAAGAATTCTTTTTGTACGTAACATCATGCTTTTGAAGCTCTTTAATCACAAGGAAAAGCTTTTTCTATCATGAACATAGCTCAGGCAAGTGTTTTCTTCTTTGGATGCTTAGCCATGTGCTTCCTTCTTCATATGCATAACTCGGGCAACAGTGCCTACTGCTTCCGTCTTTGAATTTCCTGTTCTTTGTTCTAACATAATATCTTATTTTTATGCTTTAAATTAATCAAGCTGATTTTAATATACTAAAACAATAATAGCTTTTTCTGTTTAATTTAAGTCTAAATTAAGGAAAAAGTAATGATTAATAAAAAAGAATCTGAAACCATTCAGATTTTACATTACGCATAAAGGGGCGTTTTTTAACGTTTTGTGTGTTATCTTTATTTATTAAATATCATGTTCATAGAAACACATAAAATTCAATTCAATAGGAGTATTGCAAGGTAATTTAAAATGAGCATATCTTTAGAATTGCCGATACATAGTCTCGCACGCGGGAGATAAAAATGTTTTTTTTTTTTTTTTGGTACAGTGTTTCCATTGCTTGGTTTGAAATCGTTGAGTTTGTCAATCAAAAATTCTTTAATGTTTTACAAATTATGAAATCGATAATAAAACAAATTTCAAATTCCAAATCAGGGCTTCCAGGTGCCCATATTTGGTGGAAGATTACATTATTCAAAATTTGATGACTCTAGATACCGTTGTTTTACCACTATGCGAGAAACATACCTACATTTATGCAGATTCTTCATTAATTAATTTCTTCAAATGTAATATAAGGCTCTAACATTTGTTGAAAACAATTTGAAAAGTGATACGCCGTTTTTAGTTATTCAACACAAAATGCCAAAACGAAATTAATAGCCCTTCTGGGCTAACAATCTTTGGGCTGAAAATATGTATTTCTTTTCAAAATTAATTTATTCACAAGGGACCTCTTTGAGACTGAACTTTGCGAAGACTTCGTTAATCTATTCTTAAAAATCAACTCGATTGTTCTTAGAATAACGAAACTCTTTCCTATTGTTAGTTTATTAAAATATTTTTCCCTCCTTGATTGAAACTCTAATGTACATTAAACATATAAACGATTAAATAAATTAGAAAATCTTGTACCTCAATTTCGTCTAAAATGTCTTTCTCAGTGGGATATTATTTTCTGAGAAATCAAATCTGCATATCAAGTTTAATATTTTAAATCTAATGCCTTACTTTTTGAATTTTAAATCATTACAAACATCTAATACATAAAATTTCTACACGAAGTTCCTGATTTCATAATACTCTTCCTTTAACAGTATTGTAACCTTTAAATACACAAATGAATAAATTTTCAGAATAAAAGCAAATGATTCATTTGCCATTGATCTATCCTACTTTTATTACGGTAATGAAACGCGAGGTAGATTTATTGAGGAAAAATTGCATTAATGTTAGACTTTTAAAATCCACTGATGGCTCACCAAGGATTGTGCTCAAGTGCGTTGTAAATGCAGATTCAGTTGTTTGAAGTCCATAGCTTTTCCCGCGACTGGGAAAAGCGTGTTGTATAATATTATTAGCAGAATGTTGTTATGTTACTGTTGAGGAAAGGATTTACTTTCGATTTGCACTTTTAGATGAGGAAGATTTAGACATTTCTCCGAAACAAAGCAGGTCAAAAAAGAGCTCGTATCTTCAACTATGTTTTCTTCTTTGGTTTTAGCATCAGAAATTCCCTCAAACATGATTTGGGTGCTGGAATTGTTTTGTGTTTACTGTTATAAACAGAAAGAAACCTTGGTTTGAAGCTGCCGTTTATTTAAGCAAATACATGGAACACACTGTTGCTTTTCTGAATGGATGTGACTGTGGGAATTCAAGAATTGGATTCTTAAAGAAATTTTGAAAATGAAATTTTGTCTCCTAAAACACGGTTTAAATAGCTTTCGGTTCTGAATTCTACCAAAATGTTATGAAACTTGTAAGGCTCCTTTATGTCAGATTAACCAGTTATTTTATGTTTGGGGTCTTTACTGACCCTTCTCCCTTCCGTTTTTCCACCATAATGCAAAATAGTTCAAGGACATTTAAGGTGAGTGTCATGTATCTGGCTGCCGTGAGCCAATCAGCTGCCTGCCTCGCGGTAAGATTCCAGCAAGGGAGATAGACGCGAGTTGTATGGGAAAAAGCGTGGTAGTGCGTGTACGCCTGAGTTAAGAGTTTCGGTTTTTAGCCAGTGTGGCTGATTTCATTTGTAAGGTATTGAACATCTGTGTTTCTTCCGAGTTATTTTCCTTAATCATAGAATAATATCAACTTCATGTAAATATTGTATATAAAAGTCATGCTTTTATAATAAAGGATTAAATTTTCCAATAACGTATTGAGTCCCGTCTCTGCCATCCCGATAAGCATGACAGTGAGGTTTTTAGATTGTAGGACCGAGCATGTTCTGTCTCTTGAAATCACGTTACTAGGTTGCTAGATAAGATCAGTATTTTTTGGCCTTATATTATTATCGCCGATATAGGAGCTCCATTCCGGTTACGTTGAGTCAGCTTCGAGTTGAACTGAATTACGTAGCTATTTAATTTACAATAATTTAAAACTTATTTAATTTAAATTTCAGATTTGACTGACTGTTACTCCAGGTTACATTGCCACAAGTGGTTTGATGATTTGTATGCAACAGGTGTGTCTTCTGTTCTTCTGAGATTGAAATAAAAGGGTCTTTTACACGCTTCTCTAGTTTCAGTTGTTACTGTACTTCGCTGCCAGTCTGCCTAAAGTTTAGTTACAGTTTATGATTACCAAAAAGGTTTATAAACTTTACAAACTGGTTCAAAATTTAGAATTATAAAACTATGCATTCCTTTACAAGCTACGCATGCATTTTGTGGCTTCAGTTAGATGATTAGAAATTTGAACTTGAGTGTCGGAGTAGTATTTATTTTGATAAGCAATAAAGATTAGGGTGAGCCATGGAGGTAGGAAGTAAGCCCTGAGCCAAGCTTCCTATTTTGTTTTTGTTTGTTTTTTCTTATTTTGTTCCTATTTTTGTTCACCTCCACGAGGTGAACTGACGCAAAAACAAAATAGGTTGATGATTGCAGAAGAAATCAGGTTAATCTCTGTACAGGCTATCCAGAGTAATAAATGAATTCTGTGTGCATATTTGCAGATTATTCTGTTCAACCGAAACCACAAGTACATCAACCAGGAAATCAAACTCTATTGCAAAGTTTCTTTAAAATATAATTTTCTAAAGATATTTCTAAAAGAATATAAAATGACTGTTGGATAAACAACCATTTTAGTAAGTGATTTCTTACAGTGGTCGATCAAAACACTCACTTTGGTCTCATACAGATTCTTAAAGCAAGAACTGTCTACCACACTATTCAAGGACTTCATAGTCCCATTCATAGAGCGCTAGGATATATTTATTTTGATATTCTACTACTTAGATACCGATAGAAAGCAGAAACCCAAGGAAAACAATATGGAAACTACAACGGTGATATCTGTTTCTTATACTGCTGTTTTATTATATTTATTTTTGTTTTCATATAATATACATATGAGAAGTTACTGTTATTTTATTTGTTTTTATTTTGTTATGCATGACTTGTTATATTCGCAAAACTTGTTTTTTTTTTGTAATTCGAAAATTACATATTCCTAAAAATAACGTTCCCTTTAACCTATTAATAACCAAAGCAATTAATTGAGACTCAGAATTCATTTCAAGAATTAAAAATAAGTTTTACCTTTTGTTGAGTAATAATAAAATTAGCTGAGGAATTTATTACATTAAAATTCCGTTTTGTTCAACTGTTGTAGAATAATTTAATTTTTTTGAGATAAAAAATTATCAAGATTGATTACTTTTATTTTTCACTAGGAATAGATTAAAAAATGTATTAATTTTATTATTACTAATCTACTTTTATATGATTTTCGAAATTTGTTTTTTATTAGATTAAGCTTACGTACGGTAAGTGAATTAATTGGCACTTTTGTTTCAAATGAAAAAGCTTTCAAAAATTCTTTAACTGAAATTTTAATTTAAAATGCATGTACATACGTAAAATAAGTACGTGAACAAAATTTGTATATAATTTGTATTTTTTATGTAAATTAAGAAATTTATCTATTTTATGTAATTAAAAAGGTAAGTAATAGCTTTCTGTGGTGTTTCGCTCCCAGTACTATTTTTAGCTTACTTTTTGGCCGTTTGTTTTTAACTTAAAAAACTCTTCTTTGTATTTTGGCCAACAAATAAATCTAGAATTTAGAAAAAACAACCCTGGTCAGCAAGAATGCTAAATGAAAAAAAAATTCTGCACATAAATTATTATGACATAAGCCTAAATTTCATTAGATCGTAATTAAATCTTATCTTCTACTTGCATAAAGTGAAACAGATTTGAAATTTTCTGGGAGATATATTTGGAGAGGTTGCAATACACCACAAGATATATAGCACAGGATATATTTTAATACACCACGGATATATTTAATACACCACAGGCAATACATCACAGAATATATTTAAATAGTTGGATTACATCCCATGTAAAATATTATGATCTAACTAATACATACTCAGTACCTTAAATATGCGTTTCCATTTCTTAAAATGTTTTTATTCTTTAACCTTTAACACCTTACTAACTTTGATTTAACAGGCCTCACTAAGAATTATTTTCTATTGTTATACATGTTAAATGCTGACTAAAGTAAATGGTGGAAAATAACTGCCAGTTATCTGACGATTATATTGATGAGGTGCGGACTGGTCTTCTCCAGCTAAACCCCTTTTGTCTGCGAGGTACTCCCGATTTTCGAGTGCATCTCACAGAAATGGGAACCCACGGAAGAAAGCCGCACGCATTCTGATAAAGAATTTTTGTTTAACGGATTAGTGTTGAGAATGTTGAGAACCCCAAGATATGGGCTGACAGCAGGCGGTAGATGAAAATCGCTGGAGCATGGATGAGTGCCGAAGTTTATAGAAGTTTCTCAGAAACTAAAAAGATGAAAGCGACTCAACGTGTATTTATTTAATTTTAGAAGACTCTGATTGGTTCTACATCGAGCTGACCACAAAACAATTAACACGAGGTGAACCATGATATAGTTCGACTGCCTCATCCGCGACCATGAGCGCAAATACGCATGCGCCATTCGGACCGAATTATTCTCAAAATAGGGTGGAAGGATGGTTTACTTTCTTTCCCTCCAGCATATCTTTTTCCGGAGAAGCGAAGACTCTCACGTGACCTTTCCCGTCCCAGCAAGTGTTAACACCCCTTTTGGACGAGTCTACGTGCTTTGGCAGAATGCCAGCCAAGGTTGCGTTTGAGACGGTCGAACTATATCACTGTCTCTTTAAGCGGAGTAAGTCGGTATAGTAACAGCTATCGTTGCCACTCCAAAAAAAAAATGCCAGGAAACCAAAAACCTCACTCACTCAGAAGGAGCACTTCAGGGAGACGAGGATTATTTTAGCCTCAAAATTTCAATGTCTTCAATGCTTTCAATACCCATGCCAATGTTTTCAATGCTTAAAAATACACATTCCTTCCAATGCGTCAAAAAAATAAAGAATTTTCAACTGTGGATATCAAGCAGAAACTTATACAAATAACTTTATTTTTTTCCTGCAAAATTTCAAACACTTCTGTTTTAACGGCAACCAGACTACCCTATTTTCGGGTGAAAATCTCCCCAATAGAATCGACAGGTTTTCCCGGATTAACCCCTTTTATTGTCTCTGTAACTGACGCTTAAAAAGGGGTAGAAAATTGTTATTCTACAAAAATCCAAAAAATCAAAAGAAAAAATATGTTTAAATGTAAATAATTCCTCCATTTAAATTAAAAATCTGAAGACTACCAAAAGGTTAATATTTTTATGCACTCTGCATAAAAGTTTTAATTTAATAAATTAACTATTTGTATTTTTAAATTGGAATAATACTGAAATATTGCTTACGATGATCAGTCTCTTTCAGCGGAAAATATTGTTAAGACTTACGAGCCGCACTTTTGTTTTAAAATTAAAGGAGATTACTGACGTTACATTTAAGGACTCAAACCAATTTGCAAAATACTAAACGCTAATTATGTTAAATAATTAACTGAGATTTTGGTTTTTAAAGTAATTTATCAACAACTCTTAATTAATTAAACAAAAATTTCAGTTGGATGTGTGGGAGGAATGCAGAATAAGATATAATTAATTACTATATAGCAATAATATTACTTAATGAATTAAATAAATCCTCAAACAAACAAAAATTCAAGAAATTCAATAATTTTCTAAATGAACTGGAATACAATTTGTACAAGAGCAATTTCTCTCAACAAAAACTGGCTTAGCCGCCAACCATCTCGTTAATATATAAAGTTTCATAACATAAGCTCAATTTGGATAAAGGTATAGGCTCGCAGTTCTAAGACGAACGATAAGTGATGTCAGTAACTTCAAATGTTTTATTCTTCCAAAGATCCTTGTTCATAGAATTTTACCAACGGTCTTATGTCTCCTGACACAAAGTCTTGAATTTGTTCCTTTACGCTCCAAGTGAGCTCTGTCAGTGAAAAAGGGGAAAAAATACAAACTCCGTTTTCTTTCCGCGTCAGAGTGATTTTACGCGCGATCGTCACAACCAATTTGCTTTTCGGGGCTTTCTAAAGCCTTATCTCCCGTGCCAAACTGCTGGATCTTTTAGCAACAATACGTAGTTTGGCGGGAAGAGTCGAGCGCCAGCTTCATGCGTCGTCTTCTCCCGCACACATGCACAAACTCCCCGAAAATAAATATACCCCCAGGAACCTCAAAATTAATGGCCTAACAGACCTTCGGACGTGACAAACGTTGACGGCAACCCTCCTATCAACTTGATACCCAGCAGAGCGGGAAACGACATGAGTGATGGTTCAAAGTCTGGATCTCAGCTATTTAGGCTGGCGCGTATGTTATTCCTCAGCGTGCCCGATATCGACCCACTGTCGAGTTACCGATATCGCAAGAAAAGGGCATGCACTTCTGCAGAAGGGCGGCTCATGTTAAAGATGTACGAAATTAGTGGAGTGCCTGTCTTGCGTGACTGCTCGTGAAGCTAAAGGAGGGAATATTTTATAAGGTCGTCGTGTTGCGCTTAACTGGGAAAACTAATTTTTTTAATGCGGCAACGACTGAGCGCTTGTTTCTAAATAGCACGGGTGAAAAAATATATCACCATCTTTTGCAATAATTATGGAGGAAATAAAGACCAGAGAGACATGAAGTCTTGAATACTAATTTTGCACTCAAGTTCTTGAAAATAAAGTTGTAGTAACTTAATTACAGAGGAAAGCAAAATTACTAGTTTAATTATCAAATATATTTGAGCATTTCCTTTTCTTTCTTTTTCAATTTGCTGAAGGCATTTCTGAAAAAGAAATAAATATCCCACATCATGTCATTAAGTAAACAATTTTTACTTCCATACATTTCATATTTATTTTTACTTCCTCGTACTAAGTAAAAGGAAATATTGTAATCAGAAAAAATTCCGCGTACCATATTTCAACGAAAATATCCATTTTGACCGCTATCGAATGCAATTTAACGATGTTTTTGCTTGACATCTGTACGCAAGGACAAAATAAAGGACTCTTTTCCACAAACGATTTATTAAACTAATTTAAAATGGTTTCAGAAGAGATTTTTTCCTATCTTCCGTTCGTCCGTACGTACGTAGGTACGTATATATGTATCCCGCGTAAGTCAAAAGCGAGTAGTCTCAGAACGGTGAGATTTTGTATATAAAACTCTTATAATACGTAGTTGTTCACATCCCTTTTTGTTTGCAATCGATAACTCCAAAAGTATATAAATATACTATATACCCACTCTGTTGCTCGACTCACTAAACTCAGCTATTTTTATTCTTGTATGTTTGTAAACTGTGCATTTTTTTGCTTTAAAAATGATTGAATTATGTTGGTCTTACTTGGTTAAGGTTTTGATGCCTTTAGTTAACGTACATGCATTAATTGTTGAATTATCAACAATTTAGAAATTTTTTAAATGCGGATAAGCCTTATTTTTATTTACCATAGCAGCCATATTTGTTTACATTTGAAACTTAGCAGAATAGTGGATTTGTTGCCGATCTAGAGATACTAAGCTTCGCAACAACAAAGATAATGTCTTCTTTTATTCTTGCGAATTAAATCCTGCTTAATCCATCCTGGAATTAATATTAAAGTTATTAAATTACCCCATGTATTGACTCAGCATTGCGTCCACAACAAGTTAAATCTGTTTCTACACCTTCATTCTCTTTTTGCCGAATGAGGCCAAAGGTAAATTTTCAGTTTTGTGCACCGAAAATTCTGTCTTTTTGCATGCTGAGAATTGCTTGTTATTGCGTAGAAAATAATTTTAATTGTAAAAGTTGTTCTTTAAATTGTTTTAACTGTACTTATGTTGCATATTTTTCTATATTTTTCAATTTTTAATAAAAATATTTGAACGTTTTATGTATTTTTGCCTTGTTGCGAAGAGAGAACTGAATTAATTGAATGAGAAATATATTTCTAATGAAATTCGAAGTAATAAGTTTAAATGAAGTGCGGGAAAAATACGTGTAATTTATTTAATATTACGTACAAGAAAGTCATGAGGTGTATACATCAGATTTTTTGGTTTAATGAAAGAATAGCTTTTCTTCCCTATCCATATATTAAATTTCATAAATGTCCTTTGCCAATTCAGTTTAAAGAATGTTTTAGATACTCGGTTTTAGTTTACCATTTAATATTTGGTATCTGAATAAAATGCAAAATGCATTCGAATAAAATACTTTGTTATATAATTTTCCGTTTAGTACTTGGTATTTGAATAAAATACCAAACACCTTTCAAATAAAATACTTGATATTGACTTTACTCTTTAATCCTTGCTATTTTAACAAAATATAAAATACATTTCGAATTTCGAATAAAATATCTTGTTATTTAATTTGCCGTTTAATGCTTGATATTTCAATAAAATATCAAACGCCATTCGAATAAAGTACTTTGATATTAACTTCATACTTTAATACTTAGTATTTGAATTATATGCCTTCAACACTTGGTGTTTGAATAAAAAGTTTTAATTTTGATGCTCTTGCAGTATAAATTTAGAGTATGCACCGCATTTTGATAGATAAAAATTATTGCCATGCTTAAAAAGAAACGCATTTCGAAATGTATTTTTGTTTATTTTAAAAGTTTTGGTTTTTCATTTATTATCATCCACTTACTAAAGCGAAGGAAAATTGCTTTGATTTTAAAACTGTTTGTTGATACCGTTGAAATTACCATTGCTTTTTGGACTTATTTAGGAAATTTCTAATCATCTGCTTCAAACTATAAAAAAGAGAGTATAGTATTCCTAAAGTCACAATCGGCTGAAACTTTAAAGATTTTAGAAAGTTCAGAATCCTCATTTTCAGACTTAAATCATTGTTAATTTACCTGATAGTTTCCTAGTTAACTCTTTCTGTCTTCTGCGTATCTAATTTAAAATTAAATTTGTCTGCTAAAGTGAAAAGGAAGTATTCTAAAAATAATACTTGTAGAATCTGTATATATGCCGTTAATTATAGAACGTTCAAGTAGCATATATGTTTTGATAAGAAAATGTTATACGAAAACTTATTTATTTATTTTTTTATTTTACAAATGCCAAGCATTGGCGCTAAAGCCATTAGTTCACGGGCTCTCCAGTACTTTTTTACAATGTTCTCATATCGGGAAAGTGGAATACAATTATTTAAATGTTAAAAAATCATAGGCTGATTGGTGTCACGCAAAATCCAGGTTGGAGAATCCAGCACCAATTCTGTAGAGGTGGTCTTGCAAACAGTCCTGTCCGATCAGACGCCTAAATAGAGCTACCGCTGTCTTTCTTGAAAAACTGGGAATTAAAGTTGTTTCTTCCACCAGAATCCTCCAACTCTTATCGATGGCACGTTGAATCATACCCTGGTTCAGAATTTTCTTAAGAGTCAGGTTAACAAACAATTTAGTTGTAGGAAATGAAAACGGTTAAAGCGGAAACTTCACAGTGAGCTGGAATCCATTGGAAAGAAATTATGTGTATCATTGCCTTAACAAAGGCCTACTGTCTAAGGTTCTTTAGGAACTACTTTGATTAATCAGAAGAGCTTGAAGCTCACTTTTGGAATCTGACAATATGACTGCCTTTACAAAAGAGTGGCTACGAACCGACAGTTGTTGAACAGCCATAGCTTCGATTTCACCATCAAAGGCAGTAGTAAGAAGTCTGGTAAGTAGAAACTGCAAAGCTTGCTAAGGACACCTGCTCCAGCACCGCGGGTTCTCTCTAACACAAAGTCATGAAAACAAAGACACAAAGACATGGAAACACTCATTTTGAGAATAGCGATCCCCATAGTTTTCATTGCAATAGACCTTAATTGTGAATCGCTCATCTCGTTTTTAACAACTCTTTGAATAAGATCAAGATTTATATTCAAATTCAAAAAGTTCAAGGGACAATGGGAAGGAGATAAAATTAGATAATCTCGACTCAACTCCAAACCATCAGATTCTCTCTGAGCAGCCTGTAGAAAGCCAGTTTGAGTTTTAAGATTCCTAGAAATGTCCTTACTTACTTACTTAATATTCTTCCAAAAAGAGTTGCCAGGCAAACGCGAAATACGAAAACTCACTGTTTATTGTATGTACACTTATGTTTATTGTAAATAAATGCTCATTATAAGCTTCATTGACTAATCCCAATAAAGAACTTTTCAGAGTATCAGTAAATTTACAATCATGTTGTCTTTCAATAATTTGCTCCTGTACATCTGAAATATTAGAAAAGATACCTGTGCTAAATTTTGCAAGAAGTTAGAGTAATGTAACCTCCAAATTTTGCTGTAAGTTTAGGAAGCATTATCCGCATTTACAAGTAAGCTAAGTATGGAATTTCATATGAGTAACAATAAAGAATTTTAATATTTTTTATTTAAAAGAAATTGTAATTTATATACTACGAGTTATCAATACTCTTTCAGTTAAGGAAGCCTTCTAAATTTTTGCTACCGTGTTATTGTAATATGAGTAATTCGATATGTACTCTGGCATGCTATGCGTCACATAAAGCTTTGCGAAATGCTTACACTTCTTATTACATGGATCTCTCTTAAAATG
Organism: Stegodyphus mimosarum; assembly: GCA_000611955.2. Lineage (NCBI taxonomy): Eukaryota > Metazoa > Arthropoda > Arachnida > Araneae > Eresidae > Stegodyphus > Stegodyphus mimosarum. The sequence goes on along the minus strand of KK115971.1, from coordinate 392,278 downwards.
TGAAATATCTTGTTTTCTTTGTTTCATGTTTCATTTATATATCGGAAAGCACTTATTATCTGTTTGTTATATTATCATACACTTATTATCTGTTGTCTCATAATACTGCGCATCTGTGTACAATATTTTATTGCTATGAATTAATTTTTGAGATATTACAAGTTTCGTGTTTGTAACCTTAATTTTAGACGCCACCGTATTACAGACGAATTGTAGTGTCCCATTCTTATTTCTTAAGGAATAAATTTTTAGATTATGGATTATTATTACTGCTACATCATTGACAAATTTCCTCACAGAACGATATAAATTCTCATGAGATATACTACACAATTCCTCAAATTTTGATTGAATTTTTAACGCTAGAACGCCCGCAAATTTCATCGTCCTAGAAAGTCCACCGGTGTCATTTCGACTCCAATGGGATTTATAAGGTAAACACATAAACGGGAATACAATAATGAATACATTATTCAATTAAATCATTTAAATTTGTAATTAGTAATAATAGATACATTTTTTTTTAAAAAAAAGATAACTGAATTTACAATTATAAGAAAATGAATAAAATGGCATGCTTTTCACAAAATTCGTATACTTACAATCCTTTTTAAACTAAAATTCAGGAATGTAGGTTTTGCATGTATAATCTAGCTTGCCATGACATTTTCCGCACACCGTTTTTTTGCATGAAATACAGATATTATTAATCATATTACCATTACAAAGTTTTATTTCACACTTCCTCCTCTTTGGGGCTGATCTCTCTAGTGGGTCTGCTCTGCTTGCATTTCTTTTTGGTTTATTAGTAAGGCGTATGTAGTTTTGACGCATTTCATGAGCTAACATCTGGATGAAGGTCTGTCTTGTTATTAGATTTTCAGTAATGTTTTTTAAATAATCCAGGTATTTATAGCAGTTAAATCTAATATATTATAAAAAGTATGAACAGGCCATCTTCTACAAGGTGCTTTTACACATTACTTTCTAGCCATCTGATCAATTACATCGACACCACATTTGGTTGCATTATAAAAACTAATTGTTTCTGATGTTTTCTTTTAATTATTAGCACCTATATCGACAGATGGATGAAGGGTACTTAAAATAATCACATTTTTATTTCTCTTTCCTTGATATACTGTAAGATTAGCTCTTATTTTGTCATGTATTAAAATTTTAGATTCATACAGTGCCTCTAGGGAATCTTTCATGGACTGCGAGATTTCTCTTCCTGCTAACAGTTCTACCAAGCTCGTTTCCTTCTTTTGCAATTCATCATCTAAATGAATATGTAGACCTTTGTTTAGAAAAGGTTTCATCAGTTTCATAACAACGGATTCAGATAATTTTTGATCGGATGGTCCTTCTTAGATAAGGGACGACATTGAGGAGATATTTTGTTTTTACATCAACAGCAAGCCAAAACTTTTGTCCAGATTTATCGAGTTTTGACAGTATAAGTTGAGAGAACGAACATCATGTTTTGCATGGAAATTGCTATTGTTATATTTCCCCCAGTTTGAAGCAAGAAATACAATTATCAATGAAGCGATTGCAAATTTTAGATATCATTCCAAACTTATCTGTTTGCAAGCGTGTAGAACGTGTAGATTTCGAGTCAAATAGTAAAAATCGTAGAATTTCACGAAACCTGTTTTTTCCTATAGTTTCTGCTGAAAAATTCAGTCCCCAGGTTTTAGATCACAAGGAATGAAGATCTATTCCCTTCGCACCACTCACACGCCGAGCATACAGTATTCCAATAAAGGGAAGTAACGCGTCTATAAAAAGAGACTAAGTGTCTTTCTCAAGGATGCGCTTTGCCTCTACTTCGGTAAATTTTTTTGTATTGTTCAAAATTGTGTTATCTGTAAATAAAAACCAAGCACTCAACACAGTATTATCACTGACGTTTCCCTATGTGCAATGTGTATACGAGGCCAGTTTCCCTCAGAAAATCTTCCACAAAAGCATTCCTCTCCTCCGTATAGTGCATAAGGGTGAAGCATATAAATAAATAATAAATACCTCTTAACTATGAAACAAAGGAGAAAAGGTTTGTTTAAAGTTATTGGAGACAACTAATTTTCATACCATAGATTCAAAACAGTTTAATTTTTCTTTTCATTTATTTTTCTTCAGTACTTAGATGAAGGCAAATTTCGGTTATAATTCGTTTATTGAGTCAGGTAATTTATTGTAGTTTGTTTGATATACCTAAAAGTAGATAACTTAATAACATTTATTCGTAAAGCGAAAAATCTTACCAAGAAGGCATACCTTAACTATGGGTGTAGGAAGACACATTCTTAAGAAAACCAGTTTAAGGTTATTAATGGCAGAAAATAATTTCACGAACAAAAGGAAAATCATATTTTTAGAAGTAAGAAACTTGTGAAAGATAATTTTATATTTTCCATTATCTTTAACAAGGACTAATGCATACATGTGCTATTTTACTTTTATTTAGCTAAATTATGCAGAAATATAAGGTAATAAAACTGAAAAATTTCACTTAGCTCAGTCGTAATTCTCTCCTAACATTCTATTTAATAACCAAATATGTTGCTAAGGGAATTATGGTTTAAAAACTAAAATTATTTTTAAGATGTTCAAGCCATATTTCATATTAGCGTTTTATTACTTAGTCTCCTCACATACATCATTTTAATATTTCGTTATTTGCATAAAGTAGCGAACCCTAATTCGCAATATCTTTAATTAGAAAATTCGTTTCGCATTTTCGCTAAGAGCACTTAACAACTAGCAAGCAAAATAATAAATCTTGCACATATATTCTAAGAAATTCCAGGAAAAGCAAATATAATAAACTTACTCTGGAATAAAAATTATGGAGTTCTGGAGAGAAGAATTTTCGCAAAGTGTATCGTCAGAGTTAAAATTGGTTAACGGTTTTTCGATAAAGTCTTTTATTGAGCAACTATTTTTATGTTTCAGTATAATTTATGATATATGAGCAAGTTTCAGCTGTAGTAAATCAATAAATTAATTATGTACACGAACTTATTTAAAGCTACATAATAGAATCAAGCAGTTTTCCAATATAAGTCTTAAAAATTCTCTTGAATACGAGCAATGAATGCGATCTTGATATGTACATCAAATACACTTGAAAATATAAATTAACAAAGTAAGAACAATCTGCATAGTTATATCATTTGAGTTATGTAAATACTTATGTTAATAATTTGATCATTATTAAGTAGGAAAAAAGTCATATTTTAAATGGATGCAAGTCTTTTTTTTTAAACTGGTATTATTTAAAGCTATCTATAATTCGATCTATCCGCTTGGAATACCAACAGATTTCATAGGGAGACTAATGATTACATAGGAAAAATGGTTCCGTGAGAAAAATGATTTATAAAATTCGTCGAAAAGGGTAATGTGCTGCTTGAAAGTTGACACCGCTGAGAATATGCAGGAAACGTACGTAAAATATGAAAATGCAGGTACTCGGATAGGTAAACGACAGTGGCGCCAGTAATTCAGTCTGTAAATATAAGGGAAAACACTGAAGAACATTCCGAGTGTTACCTAGCTGGATTCAGCACGACTCTCACTTTTTCTCAAATCGCATTAGTTGTGAAGTTGCTTTATTGTTACCTGCGGAAAGCAGGCGCCACTCGTCATAAGTTTAGATGTAACAACAAGCTACATAAAGGTCCTCTATCAATTAAGGAACTGAAAGTATGATTCAGAAGTTGAAAGAGATATGATTCTTAGCAGCTCAGTCTGGTATACTGCCGAAACCAGTGTCAGAACAGACGTTACTGATGTCACGATTGCAATCATTGACAGCATCCATGGAACATTGCCGGTAGTAATAAAGCAGGGAAGAAGCATAACAATTGGATTTAAATCCTTCGATGGTATGGAAAATCTTGCCAGAAGTTCTCCACTTCTGTCCATAAAACAAAAGAGCCAGCGGTCGCAATCAGCCTTTGTTTTACAAAGGCATACAGCCATGACACCTGGTGTGATGGTGTGAAGCGCTATTTCTTATGACGGCAGGTCATCTCTAGTCATCCTCCGTACATCTTTAATAACAGTAATAACAGCTCAGCGATCTGTTGATACCATCCTGCGGCCATTTGCATTAGCCTTCATGGCACGTCATCCTGGGACCATTTCCAACAAGATAATGCCGGACCACTTACCGATCGCTTATCTCTGGACTATTTCCGTGCGGTTGATATTCTTCCTTGGCCAGCAAGTCACCAGATCTTTAATCAATCGAGCATGTGTGGAACATGGTAGATTCAGGCACCAAAAAATATAGCAGATCTAGAGAAACAACTGATGAATGCCTGGCAGACTGTGTCGCAGGATGACATTAGAGACCTCAACCACTTCTTGCCTCGACGAATTCAAGCATGCATTGCCGCCAGGGCCGATTCGACCAACTACTAATTTGAACACACAGTGGGTGACTGTGAGCCGTGAACAGGTACTAAGACCATGATTTTTGAATCATTTTATTATCTGTGTATGACCCCCCCGGGGGTTGACTCAGGAGAATTCCTGGGAAGTACTGGCTAGGATCTGTACTTAGACAGTCTCAACCACGGGGGTAAAATATCAGGTACTATTGTACCTTATTCTTCACAGGACTAGAACCCGGGTATTGTACCTAGGATGGGATCAGGCTCGACAGGGACCGTACTGGTACTGGCTTGTCCGCTCCCTTGGCTGTGGTGGAGCTGATATGAAAAACCAGGAGGAGGGCGTGGGACCATGCCCGTATAACCACAAAGGTAAAGTTAGGGCGTCCCCGTCTCTCCGTAACGAGTATTATCTGTGTATGATCTTAACACATATTCAATTTCATCAAAAGCAACCACTTCCTTCATAGTGCTTCGTTTTTTTTTCTTTTTTTTTTCAAAAGCATGTATATAGATATTCTTTTGCGAAGAAAGGAATATACATGAAAACGCGGGAGAACAAATTAGAGGTTTAAAAAAATCTGAAAAGGCTAAGATTTTAACGGACATTCGAAAAGGTCTGCAAAGTATATTTTAATTTCATAACAGTTATTTTATTTTTGAAACCACTTCCTTTCAATTCTTGTTTCCACTCAGAACTCCCTACCAGAAGGAGTTTTTAAAATCAGGAGTCCTTAGTGGAGCGTGTTTGCTTTCCTGCTAAGTCATTCTTGAAGCTGTTACGGGCAGTATTATACGTCCCTATTGATATTCGCCAGCTAGTTTAAGTTAAGGGGCAACTACGTTAAGATAACTGTGTCTAGCTTCGGCTAAGTCTACTTTAGTTAATAGTATTTTAGTTTCTTATTTTCTTATTCTCAATTATAGCCCCAGTACAGGCTTTCATGTAAGGCCAAAAAGGGGAGTACTGGTATTTTGATTTGAGTGAATCGAAGGGTAATTTAACCCTTCTGGAGTCTACGTCTTAGTTGTTCTGAACTCAAAGTCGCTACGTAGTTCATCAGGTTCCTCGACGTTTCATTGCAGATAAAGGGTGAGCAACAATACGGGTTTGAAATGGTTTTACTACGCTCTCGCTGAGCTCGCAGTCTACCAGGCTGCTATTGCACTCACTCCTTCTAAACCAATTCTTTTCGTGTTTTTTAGCTTTATTATTAAGAATTATTTTCCTCGCACGTACGCCATGCACAGTTTAACAGCATAAGTACAAAAAGTTTAAAAGCAGCATGTGTTTAGAATTCCGATTAAGTGTTAAGTATTGGCATACATTTTCTCAATTTTCTTCTGTCTTTTCTCAGTTTATCATATCAATGTAGAGTTTTCTTAGTAAGATGACTTGCAAAATGTTTTTTTTCTGTCTTTTTATTATTAACGTTTTGTGTGTTAAATTTATTAAATAAATACAACGTTCCTCTCCCTTTCGACACATAAAATTCAGTTGAAGAGCAAAAATGGAAAATATTTAAAAACAGCATATCTTTAAAATTTCCGATATACAATCTCGACCGATGGAAATAACAATGTTTTAATCCGTTTCCATGTACCTTTTCTCAAAATCTGCTGTAGATACACGCTTGAAATGTTTTGTGTAATTAAAGTACACCTATCTGAGTATACTGAAATGAGCTTTTGAAACACTTTGAATTTTAGATTAATTTATAGAATATTTTATTAGGCAGAGTAAAATTTAGCACTTTTCTCACACACACACAAAAAAAAAAATTGGGGAATTTTTTTTTCTTAGCTTATTACAAAAAGCTCATTTCAGTAAATATTAGGAAATATAATAAATAATATAGCCATAAAAATTTTAGGTACGTGGGAGCAGTAGTTCCTGAGAAAAGGTACATCGAGTATAGAAAAAATCACGTCTGAAAAAAAAAACGAGTTTTTATGTAAAAATCCTCATTTATCAAAGTATTCGATGATGAAATAAAACTAGATTTTTTATAGTTCTAATTTTCATAAAGATTAAAGTATGGTATTTTTAGAAAGCTAAAGGTGTAGAGAATTTGAAGATGCAAAAATCCCAAATCACCATTTTTTGAAGATTTTTGGCTTCCAACATCCATTAAAGTTTTACAAAATAAGAAATACAAAATTTGAAATTCAAAGTTCAAGCTTCCATTTGTGCATATGTTCGGGTAGAGAACTATGTTATTCAAAATTCCATGGCCGTGGGTAGCGTCGTTTTATCACAGTGGGAGAAACATACATATATTCATGCAGTTCTTTCACATTTAATTTCTTTAAAAGCAATGCAGGATGATAGTATTTCTTGGCAATGAATTTTAAAAATGACTCAGACATTTAAAGTGATACGCCACTAAATCTCTTTTCTCTTCTTTTCAAATAGCCCATTCGGGCTAATAGCCTTCTGGGCTAAAAAATTGCTAGAAACTTGAAATACGGAATACATTTACAAAGAAATATGTAGCAGATTTTTTGTGATTATAAATATCCTAACTCCAAGTGATTAATTAAAAAATATGTATGTAATTTCTTTACGTATAACACATTTTGCATAACATTTACAATAAAATATATGCATGTAATATTTTTAGTTTCATTTTAATTTTAAATTGGACTTTCGAAAATCCTAATCAATTTAATTATTTCACCATAAATAAATCCATTTATTTACAAATAAAATGCAATTACGTAGAATTATGTTTTCTAAGATTGCCAAAACCATGGCTTCCAGGTTTCTCTCCCTCCCTTCTATCAAATTTAGAGCAAGATTTTTTTTTCTTTTTAAAGTATATAGAAATAAGATTTCTATCCTCAGGCCTTTTATCGTATTTGCGTTAATCCTTCTCTGCAATTGATGAATACCTCAGCTCTGTTAAAAAAATAAAGAAAAAAAAACAAATTAATATATTTTTTTCGAAACAAATTTGAAAGGTAAGACAACTTAATTACTTTTTCAAAGACCGATAGAGTACTTTTTTCATTCTAATTACGAATTTTAAAAAATGGGCGCTTTATAGTACAAATTTCCTATTCAACGGGAAAGGATTAAATATTTTTTTCTTATTTTATTTTAGCGTATAAATGTTCACGAGCATTAAGAAATCTCACTCTTGCGAAAATATAATTAAGACTAAAAGGTCGGTGTGAAAAAGCTCTGATAAAATTGGAAAAAATTAACACGTCACTCTAATGCACTACTTAAAAGTTTAAATGAATGCTTGCTAAATTCATTACAAATAGAGATTACGACATAATCCACATTAATTAAGAGCATCCCATTAAAGAGAGAACAAAGTTAATAACAAATGTAGGCAAATATAGTTTTTAAAATTTCGTTTGTATATAATGTAGCTTCGACTTGCAAACAACTTTACCTATGCACAGGAAAATGTAAAATAGTGATTATAATATTAACTTTCTATTGCAGATCTAATTTTTAACATCAGAAGACTAGAAAATTAAATATTATTTCACTTAATACATTTTTCTTCTTACTGTTGTCAAATAAAAAGTAGTCTGGACGTAGATTTTATTTTATATTTTCGACTGCTGGTTTTAAATTAAGAATTATTTTACCTGTAATAAAAATGTTGGTATTAAAATTTTATGTAATTTAGCACTTACCGGAAATAACATTGTAGAATTAAAGTGAAAATTTACATTTGTAGTTATTACTTGAGTTAAGAGTTTTCATTTGCTTCATGCATCGATTTTCATCTCCGACGTCGTTGCCACTTAAAAAAAAAAGGGTTGTGATAATTAAATAAAAATATTTAAATGCAGATAATTTTCCCACGTTATTATAACGGTACAGAAAAACTATTTCTGAGTTTATGAGCCACAAAACTAGTACATCAATTAATTTTCCAATCAATAATTTTACTTCCTTGTTCAAAGTTAAGGAAGTATTGTGATCTCGAAAAAGTTCGGGTTCCATATTTCAACAAAAATATCATTTCAACTGCTCTCGAAACAATTTGAACGATGTTTTCTCGTGACATCTATATGTACGGAGAGAAATAAAGGACTTCTTTTTCCAAAAAGGATTGTAAATTGGATTTAAAATCGATTCGGAAGTCATTTTTTCCCTTGACTTCTGACTTGACGTACGTAGGTATGTATATCGCATAACTCAAAAACGAGTAGCCGTAGAATTTTAAAATTTTGCATATGGGACTGCTTTAACACGTAGCTGTACACCTAAATTTTTCGTTGCAAACTTTGTTCTCATAGTCCTTGCAAAAAATTTCTTCTTTCTTTTGAATACATATTCCTTCTCTGTTACCTGGCTCGGTGAGCTTAGTTTTTTATTTTTTTATGTTGATAAATTGTGCATTTTCGGCTTTAAAAGTGATTGAATTATATAGTTCTTATGTCCCGGTTAAGATGTTTATATTTAGCTAATCTGCATGCAATAGTTGTAGAATTATCAACAACTGAAAATGTTAAGAGGTGCTAAGCCTAACAAGGCCGTCATTTGTTTATATTTGAATCTCTTAGAACAGTGAATTCAGTTTCTGCACCAAATTCAATGCCTTTTCGCCGAGTGGGACCAAAAGTAAAGTTTCAGTTTTGTGCAACGGAAGATCTACCTTGCTGCCCGCTGGCCGAATTCCTTTTTTTTTTTTTTGTGTGTATGTAGAAACTCTAATTGTATCTGTAATATATTTTCAACTGTTTTGAGCTGTATTTGGTGTTTTGTTTTTTCTTACTTTACAATTAATTCTTAATGAAGATGCTTTGAGTTTTTATGTATGTTTGCTTTGCTGCGAAGTGAGGACTGAATTAATTGGATGAGAAATATATCTTTAATGAAATTCTAGGAAATAAGTTTAAATGAAATGTAGCAAAAATGTGTATAATTTAATAGCTCACACAAGGAACTCATGTGATGTCTACATCAGAATTTTTAACAATTATTTCATTCATATTTAGAGATAAATATCTCTCTAATAACAAAATATGAAGGAATGTGTTGCTTACTGCAAAAAAGTCACACGCGTGAAAATTTCAGTATATTAATAGGATCGTCGGAAGGCATTAGCGTATATGATATATATGAAATATGTATATATAACTATTATTATAAACCAATAATTCACAATAAATTATAATAAAAAAACTTTCCATATAGCATCTCCAAGGAACAAGGATAACTATTATTATGTATATATATATATGTAAGAAAAATAAAGAATATGTCTAAGATTAAATTAACAACGTAAATTTCCCTTTTCAATTCTAAAAATAATAACCCCTCTACGCACTGCGTCATTTCTAGATTGATCCATGTCATATGGCACTTACATAATTCTGATGATGTAAATGAAACTAAAAGTCAAGTAACCAATAATAATTTTACAGAATATTAACTATCCAATCAAAATGTATTGTAAACCAAAACTAACTCAGTCTGAATTGGGATTTCACTCTGAACGTAACGCACTTGCTCTTTGCGCTTCGGTCTAGTTGGACTGCTGTCTGTTGCTTTCTTCTTTCTTACTACTGAAAATTAATCTAAAATGTGAGCTATCTTGGAGTAGGCACATTTCATGTGCCAAGTTGATTGTGGCCACAACAAGCGGAAATAAAAAATGAAGATTTAATCTGCCTTCGTCTCCAATTTCCTATTCGTTATGAGTCAACACTTCTACGACGTTAAAATTCCTGCT
>KK115971.1:339298-381955 GCA_000611955.2 Stegodyphus mimosarum | reverse complement strand
ATATATATTGTGTGTTTGTATGTATAAAATGTAAGAAGTGACATTATTCGGGACAGTGCAATCCGGAATGTAGCTCAAGCAGAAGTAAAACATATTTAAACCATTCCAGCACGATATGGCTTTTAGAAAGGAAAATAAATAAATAAATATAAAGGGGTTTTCTTGATCATATAGATATATTTATAATTCCAAAACTATCTTATTTGCCAGGTTTCTTACCTCCCAACCCTACTACAATGGTTATCATAAATTAAGGAAAAATCACAGAAATAGCGATAACTCCCTCAAAAATAAGCCAAGCCGTGTAAAACTTGAATATGTTGCCAAGTAAGAGTAGATGCAATATACAAATTAGTGGCGCTGCACTCAGAATACGTTATCTGCGAGGAGCATAAAAGTCCATGTTTGAAAGCAAGACCACATATTTCACTGTAATAGTGACATCAGAAATCTGAGACAGACAATTCGTAACAATGACCTCTAGGCATCATTTGCCTGCAGAACTACGATGGAGAGCCATTGAGAGACTAAAGGCAGGACAAAGTCAAACAGAAGTGGCCAGATGACTAAATGTGAGTCCTTCTGTGATTCATAAGCTTTGGAGGCAATTTCAGAGTCGGCATCTAGGAGGTTCAGCCAAGGACTGCCAACTGCTACGACGAGCGCCGATGACCGATAGTTGACATTATGTGCACGCAGGAATAGAACCGCTACTCCGAATCTTCTTATTTCCTCCCTTGCTGCATCCACCGGAAGGTTGGTATCACGTCAACTGTGGGTAGAAAGCTTCACGAAGGTGTCTGTATGCGACGCTATCAGCCATTTGCGTGCCGCTCTCGTCACGCCATAGGAGGGACCGTTTACAGTGGGCACGACAACATGTGCACTGGACGCCTGATCAACGGAGGGCTGTTCTCTTTACAGCTGAGTCCACGTTTAGTCTAGAAAGCGATAGTAGGCGTTATTTGATATGCAGAGAAACTTTAACCCCTTATCATCCGTCAAATATCCGTGAAAGAGATGCATACGGAAGAGGCAATGTCTATGTTTGGGGTGGCATCTCTTTGGGTGGACGCACAGACCTCCACGTCTTTCTAAGGGGAACCATGAATGCTCAGGACTATGCAGATGACATTCTTGATGCTTATGTGTGCCCATATGCCGGGGCAATAGGTGATGCTTTCCTGTTACAGGGCGACAACGCAAGGCCACGCAGGTCTCCAATCATAGATGATTATCTTCAACAGGAAACAATTATTGGCATGGAGTGGCCAGCTCGATCCCCGGACTTGAACTCCACCCAGCACGTTTGGAATGCTTTAGGGAGACGTCTAGCTGCTCTCAATCCGCCGCTCTCAGACCCTTGTAGGGCTAGCAACTGCTTTGCAAGTGCAATGGCTCTTGCATCCTATGGAACTGATAGACCGCATAATTGAAAGCATCACCCATCACTGTATGTGCTGTATTGCATCTAGAGGCGATCATATTCCATATTGAAGGTACTTTTCCTATAGCAAACTGACACCTTCGATTTGTTCATTTTATACATGTGCTAATTTCTATACTACCAAAATTGTCTGGTAATTTCTTTTTATGGTATTTGATACCTTACTATGTGTTGTATATTGTGGGTAAGTTTCCTAAAATTCTGCATGTAACTTTTTCAGTACTCTTGAATTTTGTGATTTTTCCTTAATTTATGATAGCCAGTGTATCTCTTTATCAACATGACTCTATGGGTTAACTACTTTCAGATAACTCAAATTGTCAGAAGATGTGACAGATGTTCAGCTTATCAGAAGAGGTGGCAGTCCATGGCAGATGCCCAAAGCAGATATTTCCAGAAATGTCAGAAGCTCTGAATGAATGGGTTTCAATTGATTGTACTTCGGAAGTGTTTATGTAAGATGAATATATATATATAGTTTCAAGCATAACTGACCTATAAGCATTTTTGCGAAGGTTTTGCAATATAAGCATACGTAGGTTTTGCAATATAAGCATACGTAGGTTTTGCAATATAAGCATACGTAAGTACAATGAAAACCAGTTATCTTGACATATATGAAAAGTAATACATTATGAAAGTCCTGCCTAGGAATTCATTTTCATATAATTTTCTCATTTAAATATTGCTCACACAGAATTTGTGGTTAGCTTTCAAATGAAAGTTTAAAGAAAAATCACTTGTGATTTAAAATGTGATACTAGATACAGAAATATTTCATACAAAGTGCCTCAAGATAAACCGAACCGAACATATGCAAGAAGAAATCCAAAACCATTAGTATAAAGCAATACATTTCAAATACCACGCAATGAGCTGTGATGCACATCTATCTTATCTTTCGTCTCCTTATATAATATTGCCTTTGAGTTCATGTTCACTTGCTTTAAGTTCGGTTTATGTTGCTCCACTCCGTATTACATGATTTTACTTAACGCTATTGTATACACTAATTTCTGTCTTTAACAGCGAAAATGATGTCATATAATTGCTGCATCTTCATTAATTTAGATAAATGAAGATAGGTTTCATACATAAATCAACTTTATTTATATTTTTCATATTCATATTCATAGTCTTCATATTACCGTGTTAAAGGGAGATTCATTTTCAGTTTCCAATTCACTTTGGTCGATTCAGTGGAAGAAAAATATCAAACTACGTTATTTGAATGTGGCAAAGCTGACGAGAAATCTCTACCTAAGGTAGGGATGTTTTCATGAAGCACTTAGTAAACAAAGAATCCTGGATCATGCACATGTTACACATGGAGAAAACCATGTAAACCAACTATGCAGCCAGCCTATTAGCTTGTCATGTAACACTGGTCATTCCTAACGCTACAAGTGGCGCTGAAATATGAAAAGTCCAAATAGTTAAAATATATTTTGTTTTCTTTCCATCTCATCACCCTGAGGTTTTTTGGGGTAGGGGATCTAGTTCTTGTCCTACAACATTTGAATTCCACTAATAACTACCTGAGTTTGATACCCTGTTTATGATTGTTAACTACAGTTTCCGACTAAGTAGCTGAATGTATTCAAATAATTAAAGTGTTCGGTTTTATACAAGTAAGAAAATTAGAATGAATTCATAAGGAAATCAGTAATATATTTTCATGCTTTTATTATTGTTATTCTGATAAGAATTAGCACTATTTTAACTCTTCTTTAATTGTTTTCGTTTAAATCATTTCAAAATTATTAAAATAAAATGAGTGTGAGTAACTATACATATATATCAGTATTAAAGACATATTCTTAATCTGACTCTAAAAGCAAAAGTAATGAATTTCCTTCGTCTCAAGTTATATTTGTTTTACATATATAACTTGAACAATTAAAATGTCTTGTTGATGATTCAGGGTTCTTTAAGAAGTTCCAAAATATCGACTTAAAAGTTAAAAGCTAGTACTTTACTTTAAATTTACGCACTTTATTCAAAGTCTAATTAAGGACTGAAACAGAAGACTAATTTTCATCTTTCTTAAGTTGACGGCCTGAAGCATCGTTTAAGAAGATCTTTTAGACCGTAATTAAAATCTAAAGTAAGATGGCTTATATTAGTAATGAACTTCACTCTGAAGTTCCCGACAGTTTAAACTCATTCAATTTTATGCAAGCTCAGTTACTTAATTGCGGAAATAAAATGGATGTCATAGAAGAAATTTAATACGTCGAATATTAAGACTTGAGAAGATTAAGATGGAATTTTTGCGTCTGATTTGAGACTATATTTGTATAATTTCTGCAGAGTTCTATATTTGTATCTAATACCAAATTTTGACGAAATAAATTCAGTTACTAAATTGGATGATGCTGTATAACGATTACTATCAATATTTGTTTTATGTAGCCCGAAAATATTGTACTATTTTAGATTTTCTAAAAATATTTGGTATTCATACACCGCAGGCTCTAAACACTGTCAGAGCTGGAATGAAGTTAAACATCTACGAAAGTTATCTTAGCCTAAATTTAATTCTTTTTTTTTTTAAATTTAGACGGAAATTGATCACATTTTTATAGTTACATTAAGAATTCGCTTTACAACATAATGAAGTTAATGAAGCATTTTAAGGAAGGTCATTCCTCAGATATTCATGTAAAAGTATTACGGATTTACTTTTTCATATTGTTTTTCACAGAAAATTACTAACACGTAATCAAATATGTGAAACGAAGGAGAAATGTTTTAGTTAAATATGTTGATGTTCTTCCTGTAATAATCCTAAAGTAAGATAAAATTCGATCCTATGTTAGTGTTAACTTTATAAAAAGTTTATACGCATTTGAGAGGGAGATTGTGCCTCATTATTTCATAATTCTTTGACCATTCACTCAAAACATTATTAAATGGTATTGTCCCAAATTGTAAAACCCCGGTTGGAGTCTTCTCGTACATCTCTTATGATAAACAGTATTCTTTAGAACCATAGTTATTGTTGTTTACTGTTGAAAAATGTTGCAATATTCCTCCAATTCGGATTTCCACAAATTTTACTGACGTAATTCACTTCTTATTATAAGGTATTTCTCCCGCCTTCTTCGCATGCCTTCGTGGTGTAGTGGTCAGCATGCTGGGCGCATATTTCAGAGGTCTGTGGCTCGAGTCCTGGCGAAGGCTTGGCTCATTCTTCATATCTCCTGATTCTAAATAACCTAATGACTCTACAAGTGGCACCCGAACTAAAATGGTGGTGGATGACGATTCTCCACCGCCAGGATTTGGCGATTGGTTCCCTTCATCCCTAGTCTCCCTTTAAAAGGGGCAGTATATAAGGTATTTCTCAAGCCTTCTTCGCATGCCTTCGTGGTGTATTAGTCAACACGCTGGACGCGTATTCCAGAGGTCCGTGGCTCGAGTTCCGGCAAAGGCGTTACTAATTTTCATATCTCTTGCTTCTAAATAACTTAATGACTTTGCATTATAATTTTGAATAATGATATTATATTAAATTTGTCCTTCAAAAGTTCTTATTAAGTTCATTATTTTTGTAATGTTGTAAATAAAAATTAATTAAACAGTCCGAAAATCCATAACAGTTAAATTATTCTATAATACATATATAATAAAGAAAGTTTAATACTTAATAATATTTCCGAAAAATCGAGAAGATATATTTTACATGATATTACATATCTGTTTCGTGCATTTGTGCAAAAAGAATGATGGTTAATATTCTATCCTTCACACGGTAGATGAAATATATAAGATAAACTAACGAGAGAATTTAACTTTAATAACATTTCCTAATTCAAATCTTTCAGTCTCACTTGAAAACTTCAGTCTTTTTTTAGCTAAACTATCAAAGTACGAGTATATTTCCCGATACAGGTAAATATCGTAGCAGTCTCCACATAAGTTATACTAACTCTGTCAAAAGTTTAATTCTCCTATTTAATTTATGATAACTTAACAATTAATTTTTTGCTCTAAAAGCAAAACATAATATTAAGTGAATCATTTAAAGGTTTGCAGGTGCAATATATTGACGGAATGCATTTATACTGATAATTTTGTGGTCCCGTTATTTGTCACAGCCATTGTACCCACTTTGCTCAATAAATGAAATTATTATTATTTTTAGGTTATTTCCGATTTTTTGTAGTAAAATGCTGTGGATTATTTGATTAATCTTATTTTCTTTTGTGTATTTTATTTAAAGTATTAAAAGCTATTATATAAATTTACACAAACGAATAATGCGCGTAAATAAGCAATAAGTTTTAGAACTATTCAAAATTAAAATCAGAATACAACAAATGACATTTATGAAGCGTAAATATATAACTCAACAACATTTTTGCAAAGAATATAGAAGGATGAGATGGGGGTACGATACATTTTGCTCTTACACAAAAATAATTTTTTCAATATCAAATTTTACAAGTGAATCTATTTAAGTAAATGTCTATTTAAGCAAGTACGGAAAGAATATTGAAGACAAGAAGTTTGTTAAACAAATGTATTGCATTAGACGGAATCTTAAAGTGTCGAGTTATTTGATTAAATACGGTCAGAAATATTATTAAAAAAAAAAACATAAAGAGCTAAAAGGCGAAATATCGAAGAAATAGGAGAAAAACATAAACAAAACCTTGAAGTTTTTGTAATGGAAAACTCTGTTATGGAATGGGAGTAATGAATAATTATATTTTTTTCAATTTCATGATTATAAATAAAGCCATCAGAGCATTATAAAATGCGCAATTAGGAAGAAAATGAAAATGCCTAAAAGTACAATTTCTGTTAAATATCTCTTTCAAAGGCTAGGTGCGCATGGTAAAAGGGGAAACGATAACTGCGTTAACACATTCAAGATCATTTAGCTTAAACTTTTGTAAACCGCTATCAATCTTAGAAGGACACTGCCTTTGTTTTTCGAATCTATTAAAATCGTGTTTTTTTTTTTTTTCTCATTTTGTCATTTTCTACTCTTGATCTTCTGCAATTAGTTATTAAATCATACTTATTGAATTCGACATAGAGTCCAGCGTTTTGGCAACGGATATTTACATAAATTACTAAATAGACAATATTACGAAAATGTTTCTTAAAAGTCATTTATTGTAAATTTTATAACTTAAATCATAATATAAATATCAGAACTAGGAAAATGTCATTTCACCTAGAAATCATTAATCTGTGTGAAATTACGCATCAAAACACTCCATAACCGAATATAGAAATGATCTAGAAAGCTTGTCCGTTTGCAAATAATAATGGCCTCCTGCAACATAGAAAACCAAAGCCTTCGCTAACCTGTACGCTTAAAATACCGAAACGCCCGTCCCTGACTATTACACTTTCCGGCCGCTTCCTGCCCTCCCGTCCAATGGTGTGACGATTTCAAATGGCACCCTCTCTACTTCTTAACAAAGAAGCTTCCATTAGCCTTTTAGGACAAGCTGTCTGCAATAAACTGGTACATTTCGGAAAACTGCACCTGCTACTGCATACCTTAGAAGCAGGAAAGAAAACATTGCAGTCTCGGCCTTTTAGGTCGGTTGTAGCAGTTTGAATGAAAAGCTGTCTCAGCCGTTTTGATCTTCAAAATGTTAAAAATGCATATTAATCAAAGTAGGTCAAGATTAAAGCCAGAAAGCAGAAACAAAGCAAGAAAATATTAGGATATAAGATTTGGACTATCACTGAGAATGACTGGAAATGACAATGAACGACAATGAATCTAATATTTTCTTACCTCGATGCTTCCATTCCTTGTATTTTGAAAATGTAAGATTCAAAATAATATATTGTGAATGATCTTATTGTATCTACTGTTAACATTCAAAGCTTTATATAAATAAATTAAATATATTTTTTGTGGTTAGTAAGATAAATTCATTCTGCTTGAAGAGCAATTTCTTGTGAAGGCAATACATTTAAGAGTGAAGAATTATTAATGTGAAATTTGACACTAAATATTCAAAAATGCAAATTAGGAATAGGAATATTGTATTTGAATAAAACTGTGCATTGGTTATTATTATAGAACATCTTTTTCATATACATTTTAATAAAAGATGCTAAGACTTCTACTATTTACACATCTAATTATGTTTATATTTGGCCTAACTTCGCACTGAATTTTGCCATAAACGTTCCATGATGCTTTAATTATTTCGTGGAGGAAATTGTTGCTTGTCAAACTATTTTCAACCAACTTGCTCAAAGTTCGGCAAAAGTATGTGAAATGACCAAAATATTACAGGAAGCCTATGGGTTCATACTAGAAGTCACTTCTAGGGTGGCGATACAGATGCTCACTTACGGAAACTTACAAAGTATTGCTCCCGTACACAGTGGGTACACTGGTACAATACTTTGCAGCATCGAATCCGATTTTAGTGCTTTACCAGGTCTTATGATGTTATTCATATGTTTCATTTAAAAAAAGCAAATAAAGTGTTTTTCAATATTAAACATTTGCATTTTTTTCTAATATGAAGCCAACCCCTTCGAATTTCCGGCTTAGATATTTGTCTTATTCATCTATTGGTTAATCCGTCACTGTAGAGCGTGTATAATGGGCCTACCGTAGAGCGTGCCGTGGCTTGTTTTGTAGAGCATTACCTATAGTCTGAAATACTGTTTCGTATGGAATAAGCATCAGGAATAGTTGATTGGAATTTCAAATAAGTGCACGAAATGACTATAAATTTAAATGCTACGATTTCTTAAACATCTACTGATAATCACATTGTGCAGATTCCTGCATTTCTTCTATAACTAATCACACACGGTGTTAGCAACTTTTCTTGTGTAATTCACACAAGAAAATATGGTAACTTTAGTCAGTATTGATCTTTTAATGGTTACGTCGGTTATTTAATTATTTTGTTTACGATTTCTTTATCAAGGCATCCATTAGTGCATTTTTTTTATTACGCCTTGAAAGTATTTCATCCAGTTTGATTAAAAGCTTTTATTTTATTCGAAACTCTGATGTTATTTAGTTTGTGGGTTGGATTAATTTAATTAGATTCCGACGGAAAAAAATTCAAACTCCTTTAGCACTTTTACCCTTAGGTCTGAGACATAAATGTTGCAGAACACGAAGTGAACGAGTTCGAAAAACTTTTTTAGTTTTTGTTATTTAATTCAAATAATATCATCAACAGTTTTCTTCCATACACGTCAATCAATCATTTATAATTTTAAGTTTATTATTGTCTAATATGTATTATATCGTGATGGTACCCTATGACAGTATCTTTTATCTTTTTTATACTTCAATATTTCTGTTCTTTACCAGATATTTGCAGAGTTACTACATCTCGGTCACAGTTACTCGCTTTTATTTCACTTGATATTTAATTATGTGTTCATAATGATATGTTCATGATAATTCATACAGACGTAAGCAATCCCAAATGTCAGTATGAATTAATATTTATAACAAGTAAAATTTAAGCATAAAATTTCTCTTCGAAAACTAGTGTTAAGAAACGTATGTGACCTATACATTTAACATAAATACTAACGAGAAAGCGGCCAAGATATAAGATTGTGATTCACTGTTGTTCACATAAAATCCACCTGTTCACGGAACAAGCTTAGCGGATGAATCTGCATACTTAAGTAGGTGAAAGAAAAGTGCTACTGATGATACAAGAAGTTTGTAGATTATTTCAGGATGTATATACTCAAGTGAAAATTGGTTTGAAAGGAAGTTCTGTGCACCATCAAAAATTAAAAACGGGAAAACGAATAAACAGAAAGGAATAAACTGCATAAGGTGGGGTAAGAGCGAATATTCATTGAATCCGTTATTTAAGAAGAGCGGAATTACTTAAATTATTCAAAATTAAGAGAATTAGAACTTGAACAATATTATTTGAATAGTGTTATAATAAAATTTCCGGGACATATCCCAGGCAGGAGTTCTGTACATTTTTACAGTTTTTCAAAAATTAAAATATCATTTCCAACCCTATTTTTACATTTTAACGTTACTGAATAGAATTCTGAAAGGAAATCATTTAAAGAGTTGTAATGAAGTACTCGTGCACATTTCTATGCATGCAAATATTCTATGTTACACGAAAAGGACGAAATATTAAGTAGACAAGAAGCTTGACTAATTAGTATTTGTAATCTCCTTTATTAAATCTCAGAAAAAATCAGCAAGGGACTAGATTTTCATATTTCATATTTTGCACAAGCTAGCATCTTGAATTTATTTTTCTTCCGCGCTCTTTTTTTTAATTTTGAAAACAGTTAACTCCTTGTACATCTCATTTTATAACACAAGACTATAGAGGAAATGAAAATAAAATACAACTAACATGAAATAAAATAAAATTTACAAATTCTTCTTTCTTTAATTTAATTTTCCTTTTAGATATAAGGAATTTATAGTTATGTAATTACAGTTTACATTTTAGTTTTATATTTCTGTAGGAAGAAAAGTGCAAATTTTCCTTAACATGAGAAACATTGCAGACATCATAACTATGAATATATTCCTTAGAAACAGCATTTTGATAATACATGAAATATTATTCAAATATTTCATTAGAGTTTAAAGTGTCATTTATATCTTGCAAAGAAACTAATTTTTGTTTGGCTCTATTTCTTTCTCAGGTAGTTGCAACAGACTATAAAGAATGTATTTTGCGATTAGCTTATCTTCATAATACGTTCTGCTGGTTCGTTTTTATACCTGCTGAAAAGATTATTGATTAAATTAATGAGAGTTTTATGAGTTCAAACGAAAGCAACGACATAAATTTTGTTGTGCTTTATGGTCACGTGCCATTGTCTAGTATAACAAGCATATTTAAGACAATTTCCAAGGTATGCTGGTTGCCTCTACGAAGAATTAAATATAAGACTAAAAATGTATGTATCAGTTTCAAAATTTTATTCTTAGTTCGAGCCTTATACATGACCCAGGCTTTGACAAAAGCAGGATTGATCAATTGTTTCTCGGCACACAGTCGACATGAAACTCAGAAACCGATTTATATCTTTATAAATGCAGATTTTTTGAGGATGCCTATCCTGTGTAGAAACCTTTACACAATAATTCAAATAAATTTACTACTTAAATATGCGTGGTTCCTTATTATAAGCCTTGTCTGCTCCATTCTGAAGTTCAACATATGCCGGTGTTGATCATGTATCCGTACTTATTCTATGCAATGTAACCTGTATCAATTCTATGAAATTGCTTTCTTGCAAAAACTGTCTTAACGTCATAATGTACATCTGCAATGGATCCATTCACATATTGATCCTAGTGGTAATGAAATAGCTGATGCCCTGTCCAAGTACTTCAATGACTCTGACCACTGGCACCCTGATCTTTTTGGAGATTTGCTCGAGATTTAAATATACTGCTGCATCTTCCTGGCATTCTCCTCTGGCTCATGATTGGCACATTGGGAGGCAGCCGGGATGCGTTTGGCAGGCAGCCGGGGGTAATTGTGCTCAGAAGATTACTTTGACGAGGCTCTTAAATGGACACCAGAAATGCCTTAAAGTTGACCAGGGAAATAAGATTTACTCCATCTGTGGGAAGTGTAATACTGATCATTTCACTTCTGGGCATCTTCTCACTTGTCAAGGACTTTTTGCGTTAATTGAACAGTGTTTATTGAAAAGATCTACATTCGTATTGGAAATATTGACTGCTCTTGGGCTCATGGATCTAGTCTAGCCATGACAACTGGCTATCCATGAGGATATGATATAGCCATGAGGACTGGTCTAGCCATCTGGACTCATGGTCCGGCGAACAAGTTAGGATCAACAACAACAAGAGACCCCATGCCAAATTCAACCCTACTCTGCAAGGATAGTATGCTAGTGTCGATTGTACTCAATATCATTCGTACGCATGTGATAATTAATCGGCTAATGAAACATTTTGCATAATTTTAGTACTTAAAATTACATCATTAAGAACTTCTTTTGGGGAGGTCGTCTTATGGTATTCAAAATTATGACTCCATTTGTATTTAAATATTTATTTATTTATTTATTTATCAGTTTAAAATATCTAAGTACAGGAAAGAAGCATATGATGGTGATACAAACTCATCAAATATATAATAATAGCAGTTCCGAGCTTATCTTTACTATGGTAACTGGCTACTATGCGATGAATTTGATTGTTGCCACGAATTATTTCTTCTCGCATCGATCTTATGATCGTAACTATGTTCTCTTACACGTTGATGTCATAGCCGTGGCAGTAATGATTCTACTTCGAAACCTCAAAGTTACTCCATGTCAGTCCTGGCCCTGCCGATTATAAGTGGTGTCGATCGTAAGAATGTAAGCTGTTCATCCGTTCACATGAAGTAGCAAAAAAAATCACGTAAAGAGCAGGGAATGCTTCAATTTAGGACAATGGAGCAGGCAGCCTTAGAAATTCCGGAAATAATCATATATCACTCCATTGTTCCGATTACGGCAAAGCACGTGAAAGGGACCTGCGTTAATAAGGAAAAGAACGCCTTGCTGAAGATATTCTACGCGAAATGTAGTCATATCCAGAACACAAATAGGGAAAACACGAAACAAGTATACAACCAAACACGTTCGCTGCGATCCAAAACCCGGATCTAGTTACCAGAGTTCAGCCATTCCACACTACTACTGATGCACATTTAAGAAGTGATAAATGACAACAAGCTATTAATAGCACAATGTTTGTCCCTTCTTTCCTAAAGCCTATTCTTAATGGAACAGAAAGTTAATTTTGGATTTAAGATAAAGTAATATATTTAAAAACCTTCCACCTCAAGACATGTAACATAGACGTTGGAAACATTTTTATAGTACATAAAATAAGATTGAAAATTTTTAAAAATGCTTTTATTGCTCATAATTCCTTAAAATTACAAACCCTAAAGTTACAAACTATTTTAGAATATAAAGCGTCTCATGTTTTGCCATATGGCAGCATGCTGTTGTTGGTTATATGCGAAGGTACGTAAAAAATAAATCACAAATCTCAATACTTGTACCGGCAACATTTGTTACTTTCAATACCAACATTCTCAACTGAATTATATTCTCAACCAAAGAATAAGTGGAAAATTATGCAGTTTCACAACACTTAGAAATGAAGTTTCACTGATTGTTTTCCCGTAAATCCCCTAAAAAATCATGGATATCAGAATATTGCATAAATTTGCATTTATATTATACTATGATTTGAACGAAGGTCCATCCTTTATTCTAAATACTGAAATTACATTGCTGATTAACACATTGAAGACATTTATTTTCATTGAAAGAAAGCATTAATCGATTATTACGTTACATATTATAATACATAACAATACCTGTAATTTAAATGAATGCTTCTGCATCGTTTTATTTCTGGCAACCATACCGAGAATCTTTTGAGGTAATTGCAAACAAGATCTCTTTATTTCTGGAATGAGCAAATGCTTGCAAAAATTAATAAGATTATCCAATTTCATTAGCAACTAATACAAATATAATGTTGCGCTCTACGGGTTCCTGGATTTCGAGTGATTGATGACTACACTTGATGAAGAATCAGAACACAATTTATTCGTCAGTATTACACAGGATAGTTCCAAAGACACGTTTACAGCCATCGAAACACTATGAGAAACTCGCTGAAACAATCAGCAACACAGTCTTCAGGCTATCAGACTATAACGATGAAGACAACTTCACGGCAAAGCAGTCACGAAAAACTTCACAATACATTGTTACTCTATGTACAGACAGGGTTTATACAGCTTTTGACCTGCCTTCGAGAACATTCTATAGTAAACGGATAAGTATTCATTCTAGAATGGTCTCGCATATCGCCGATTTTGTCGCGAAGTGGACGATTTCTCTCCAAATCTGGCAACTCTGGCTTTCATTGCCAATTTCAGGCAAACCTAAACCCGCTTTGCGGGAAAGCTATCTTACTGCAGCTGGGTATTATGTAACAATAACATCGTCTGAATATATACTTTAAGTAACAAGAAATATAATTTTCTGTTCACGGTGATTTACAAATCTTTGGTAATGGAATGAGAGACAAAGAACCTTGGCGAAAATCAATTAGCTATACGATAAAATGGTAATCGTCATATAATGAATGTTTTTTGATACATATGCCATGCAATTTAAGAAATGTTCAAATGACAAGAATAAATGACTGAATGAATGAATGGAGTTATTTATACACTAAAAAAACAAATATTTTTTGTTTAAAGAACTATTAGCTTGGCTTTATTTATTTATCTTATTTTACTTGTAGTACGCTTTTTGAAGTTTTGATATTCCTAATGAAAACGTTTTCAAACACTTTTGCGTTGCTTTGCAAACACTAAAAGCAATTATGTATTTTGCTGCATTCTTTTTTACCATTTCTTTTTATTTTTAATATCCGAAATTGCTGCTATTTTTGGAGTGCATTTCCTTTAGTAAGAAGTAATTATGGGATTTATAGTATTCAATAAGTAAAACTATGACCTAGTAGAATTATTTTTTATTTTTTAATAATTTTATCAGAAGATTTGATTCTAGATATTGAAAATGTTTTAGTAAGCACACCAAAAATGTAAAATAATAAAAGTAAGATTCACTTTTAGATCATTCATAGTGCAGAGAAGAAACTATAATGACATTTAAAAAATAATAAGTGAGCTAAATCGCAACAGCGTGCCTGTGAAATCAAAATATCGTGTGTAAGCACAATATATAACAAAAACTTCAAGAAATATACATGAAAGAAAAATATAGACCGGAAAATAAAATGCAATTGCATTAAAAGTAAAGTTCACAGTTCGTGGAGTCCATAGAGTTCGACCAAACTTTCATAAAATAGATCACACAAATAATCATTATAACTTTAATATTATTCTCATAAGGCATATAGGGCAAGAACTGCACAAACATGTGTGTTATTCCTTTGATGTGAAATTATAAGAAGAATTGTTATTCGAAACAATAAAGGAGGGTTTTATCTTTTTCTACACAGTGGTTTTGTAAGACGACACAACAATAACTACTGTGATTAGGATAGTTTTTCGTGGAGACGAGTCAACCGTATTTTTCCCCTTAACATGTGGTGCTTGTTCTTGGAAAACCGCTTATTGGGATTCGCCATTGTTTCAGAAGGATTCCTCAAAAGATCAGAGGTATCTCTAGTTTTTATAGCAAGTATTACCTGGGTTTATAGATAGCATTCTTCTGTTCATGTTGTAGAGTCATTAGGTATTTTTTAGGAGCAGGAGATCTGAGGAATGAGCAATGTCCTCGCCCGGGACTCGAACCACGGAATTCTCGAATACGCGTGGAGAGTGCTAGCCACTACAGCACAAAGGTATGTTAAGAAGGCGGAGAGAAACACCTTATATACTCCCCCTTTCAAAGGGCGACTGGGGATTAGGAGACCCAACTGCCAAATCGCGGTGGTGGGGAATCATCATCCACCACCTTTTCTTTTGTTCAGGCGCCATTTGTAGAGACATTAGGTGTTTTGAAGTTGGAAACGTGAAAAAGGAACAATGTCCTGGCAGGAACTCGAACCATCGACCTCTTGAATACGAGTCGAGCATGCTGACTACTACATCACGAAGACATGCGAAGAAGGCGGGCGAAATACCTTATAATGTTACGTTTCTGTTGGTTCCAAAATGGTTGAAGTGCCTTCGTGGTGTAGCGGTTAGCACTCTCGTTGCGAATTCCAGATGTCCGTGGTTCGAGTCCCGGAGAGGGCACTGCTCATTTTTAATCTCTTTTACTATTAAAAACACATAATGTCTCTACCTATCATAATCAATTTATATATAATACAAATGAGCAGAAGGTTTCGGTAAAGCAAAATTAACTCTAAATCTGATGGTGAATCAAAATGCAACTGTTGGATTGTACAACAAGAAACATAAGCAAAAAACTTAAATACTTAACTAAGAAGCAGCATGCATGATTTGTCGGAATGATTTCTTCTAAAATTTACATAATTAACTAAGTATATATATCACATTTAACTGAGAAAACGGAAGATTAAAAATCAGTTAAATGTAGGCTTGGCAAATCAAAATATCTTAACCATTGTTGGTTGGGTACGGATTCGTAATGGACTAAACGCACACAGAACAGATGATAGCTTTATAAAAATTACTTTCATAAAAGAAACATTTTACAGTTCTGAAAATTTCCACAAAAGCATTCGTAGAACTCTTCTCAGTACCGCAGAACACAATCAGCAGTTACACTTCAATCTACTAAGAACGTTATGCACAACGTAATGCAAGCTCAACAAAAGGTTCGAAACTACCGGAAGATATATTTACAGTTAACGTTACATATAAGGTTACAGTTACACATGGGAATCAATTATACAGTTATTATTTTACAGTGCCAATTACAGTTATACAGGTACCGGATAAAAATTCCGCCAAACGGTAGCAGAGTTAGGCGACTTTTGGCGACATCTTGTAAATTTAGGGCGATAGCCATTTACCTCAATGGTAGACTTATCCCTGTAATTTTATTTTTTGACACAGCTTCTTTTTTCAAGAGTTACATTATACAAAAGATACTACAGTTTCACGCTTAATTTCGCTAAACTTATTTACTATATACAAAATCCTTAACACTATCGTAAAATAAATTTCAAGATTTATTACAAAAAGGTTTCAGAAATTCATGAGAAATAATGCTTTATTACATACAAAATTTAGAATGGTATTGCTTAAACTACTTTATTGCAGAAAAATTAAAGAAAAGATTGAAAAAATTTAATTTTATATTTGTAATTACAATATAATATAATTTCGAAATTTAATTAAATTTATAGTGTTAAGAATCTGCCTTCTAATCATCTTCATGATGGATTAATTATCAGTTCAGATATTCATTATTAAGGCTTAAGGAGGAGTAGTCAGTTATTGTTCACCTCTCATTGCGAGATATCTGATGTATTCATAGGGCAATTCTCCGCATGGCTCCCAATAACAATAATCGTTCTTAAAGCTGCAATCAATCATGCTGTTTCGTCTAATAATGCCATCAAAGTAAGGATTTCGGTTGGCTCTTCAACGTGACCCCAAATTCAATCAATCGACGAAGGCGGTGAACAGAGATATTCCATCTTTGTCATCGCATCACCTAACATAGCTTTTACAAAATATAGTAGCATTAGGAAACCATTGTTCTAGTCCATTTGCACATTCCGAATATTTTCAGTTAGGATTAAGTTTGGAAAAAAAAACAAAAAGTCATAATTTTTTAAAAAATCAAAATTTGTCCTTTTCATTTACAGTTTCCTGCTTATTCCTCTTACCCTCTTGGCGGAAGACGTTATTAAAAATGTAGTGGTGGACAGTTCTCTAACCAGAACCTACTTAAAAAGCGTTAGAAATTAATGTACTGTGCCATCAAATTCTGTGTTCTTCACCGAAATATTTACATATTGTTGAGTGCGTACGTAATGCATTGAATGCACAAGTTGATTAAAAGTTAATAAAATTTGTTCTTATCCCAAGTAATAAAACAAAATACTGATATTTTCTCAGAGGTATTCGTACAATATCACGATATCTGATTGTAGTTATATTATTTAAAACTACTGTAACGTTGAATACAACTCAATTCAAAATACAAATAAAGTTAATCCGATCCCACAGCGAATTTGCTACGATCAATAACAGCACTAAGTAAACAACTACAGTTCACTTAAGAACAACAACTGAGCTGAGAAGTTTTAATCCGGCTTTTATAACCTTTTGTAATCAAGCACGAGAATGTACTCGTAAAATCTATTTTCATGATTTTTCTGGTTCACAACAGCAATTACGAAATATCTATTTATTAAATGTTAAATGAACACCCTCTTGTATTTTTACTTTCCTGGCGTAGCTTTCTCTTAAATTACGTCACGCGCTGCATTGAAAGAATTTAATTACAATTCTACTAAAAATAGCTAAATAAATACGAAATCTGTAACACTTTTTAATCATGCGCGAGAACAGTCTGGTATTTTCTCGATTTTTCGGGATAGCAAAAGCACTTACGAGATATATATTTAATATACGAGATATATGTTAAATCCATGCTGTCTTGTCTTCTTACTTTTACGGCGTAGCTTTCTCTTAAATTTCGCCACGCGCTGAATTGCGCGGAAAAATGAAGCAATTTAATTACCATTCTACTAAAAATAACTAAATAAATACAAAATCCGTAACAATAATTAATATATTGCTCTTATTTATGTTTTGTGTAGCACTTAGCAATCATCTATTTTAGTGACATTTTCCTTATTATCATATTATTCAAATTGTGTTTTTGTTTTTGTAAGCAGTGTTTTTTAAGTTTCAGTATTTTCATACTAAAACGCAGTAGTGATTAAACAAACTGATGCTGAAGTATGCATCTTAATATCTGCAAAAATGTTTAAATATTATACTAAAGTATAATAAAGTAAATAAACTAAAAAAATATGCTCTCGAGTTTAGAGATGTCTACATTTAGAAGTGCGCATGTTTGACCGCTTTATCAATATCTGCTGCCACTTATTAAATTTTCTTTTCTTATCGTAAATATTCTTCATAATGACGGAAGAAAATAAAACATATTTGAGTGAACACTCTTCCCAGATAACTGCGAGAAATTGAACAGGAATTTTTTTCCAATAGCGGACTCTATCCACGTAGACTTTGGCCACTACTAAAGCAGAAATCGGTGGTTTCTTTATTATGGAGGCGCCTAATAGGTGGGCCATTGTTGCCATCTATGAAGAAATGGACAATTACATCCATGCCTCCTCCGGGGTTCGAACACAGGCACTTCTGTACCACAGTCAGTATAACTAACCACTTTCCTGTTTGGGAGGCAAACAGAAACTTATAAAATATACAATAAATTACATTTGCATAAATATGGATAAACCTGAAATATTCGTTTCTCGTTCACTAACGGAGGCATGCATATGCATGAATGAAATAAATGCATTCCCAATTATGCTACTCAGTGTGAGGACATATATTCTTACAAGAAGAAATTTACTTCAAAGGGTTTCATTATAAAGAAAGACAAGCTCATTCTGCAAAAGGATTCACGCCGCTGTTTTCCAGCTATTTTTATTCTGCTCCCAGCCTGCTGTTTCCATAACTCTTTCAAAATGGCACTTCTATATTCTCTTTTCTTGAGTAGTTTAAATTAGAAACCGAAGCTGATGGATTTTTAGCTTAAAGTACAAACTCAACCTTCTTAACTACCTCATAGCAAACGAAATAATTGTATGGCTGATTTAAAAATGTGCCTCCACAACCTCTGCTTGGCTACGTGCCTAAATCTTAAATACCATAATCTTTGCACTTTCGGTGTTTGTTCGCTGTTCGTAATGAGCAATGGGCAATTTTCTGCAATGTGCATCTAAACAAAAGATAAAGTCTTTTAGAGAGGAATCTGGGAATTTGGCTGCACTTAGAACACACCCTTTTGAAGCCGAATTTTTGTTTGATGGTTTTAATAAACTGGTAGCTTATTTTCGTACTTTTTTCTGATAAATGTTATAAACTGGCTTAAATTAAAGTTTAAATTTTATTCGCGTTTTCTATTATATAGCAAATTTTCTAGCAATTTTCCTAAGTTAGGGTATTAATTGGGTTTCCCTCAATCACCATCTCTTTTTTAAGAGATTGTAAACTTAGCTTGATATTCGTCGGTTAACTTTCCAAGCTCTTTTACTTTACGGCAGTTTCAAGCTGGCTCAATTTATCATTCTTTCAGTTCGAGCGAGCCGCTCTTTTACTCCCTTCATCAATGTTTTATGATCTTGAATGGGTTTTTTAATTCACTCCAAAAATTTAATGATGCATTACATTCACCATCCATATAATTTAGATAGCCCTAATTTTGACGGTTTAACAATACTCCTGCTAATCCTGTCATTTTGATTTATTGTATAAATAGCAACCCAAATGTCAGATATTGCATTTTTGTGAAGCTGTCTTATTCCCCGTTTAGCTTCTGATTCTCAGTTTCGCATGCAAAATCGTTTAAGGAACTGACCTTTCTTTTTAACTCGTAAATAAAAGAAAAAGCTCTTTTATTTTAACTCGTAAAATTCATGCATTTGCACACTTTGATATCAGTTAAAGGTGATTATCATATCTATTTTTGAAATTTAGTTCTTAATTGAAGCGTTGTTAATTAATTCGCTTTTGCTCTTGGGACAGGATATACATTGTAATAATGCAGCACAAAGTGTCAGAAATTGTCATGATGCATACCAAATTTTAGATAGCGAGTGATATGGGTTCAGAATTCACTACTAAATGAACTGGACCAAAGATTCAGCTACCCATTCTAATTTTAAATCCGAAATATAATTTCATAACCATTTCATATGCATTTTCCAGACGTAAATTTAACTATGACTTGCACTGATCTTACTCAGGAATCCAGTGTCCTTAGCACGCTTAATTTCATGAAACCTACTGAGACCGTCAGATAAATTATCAGGCTGATTAAAGAAATACCAACTGAGTCACAAGAAGGTTAAAACAGCTTTTCAATTTAAAACTTTAAACGGAAAAGATGTGCAGCCTGTGCTTACATCTATTCAGCTCGCTGGGCTTCGAATAAAAGAAAAGTTGTAAGGTTTATTATACGCTTTCTAACAGTTATTTTAAGTTTTGTATCTTTCCTATCTTATTCTAATTTCAGGTTACAATTTCCTGCCAGAATGTGAATTCAGAAACGCAGAGAATGCAAATGAGAATGAGTACCATTTAAGTCGTGACTTAACCGACTTCAACAGAGAGAGTCTGTTTTCCTGACTAGCGCGCGTTTGCCTTCTGGCCACATCTCTCTTAGCTGTTAGTAAGCTCGGCCATTTCGGCTATATTATTTAAGAGCTTTAGTTAAGATAGTTTTAGTTCAATTTATTAGTATTTAAGTTCAAGCCCGAGTGGCGGCTTTATTGTAAAGTTCCAAATCGGAACTGATTGTAAATATATTGAATAATAAAGGGTTTTAAACCCTTCTCAAGTCTTACATGTTCTGTTCACACTCAAGCGATTATTCGCTTGTTAAGTGTCCGTGGGATTCTGAGTTAGAACTATAGATTTAAAGAGTTGAACCCTACAAAGTGAACTTAAAATTTAAAATCATTAGATGCGCGAAATAGATAGTGAGAAAGCCTAAGAAGAGTTGGATGAAAGTTACTAAAATGAGTTCTGAGTTCTTCTAGCCAAATGGTTAACACCTAATAACTCGTAGAGCTGTGTGAGGTATTTGTACTATGGTCGTCATTTTGCCAAAGCTTTTAGTCTAAACTCGTTATTTCATGAACTATCTTCTTCTGTTTAAAACAAAAGAAGGAATGATGTCATTGTTTGAAATACGTGTACGTTTGAAATACGTGTAATTTGAAAGTACGTGTTTCATATTTACTGGCACTACTACTTTCTTTCACCGTGTTACAGGCCATATAATGAATACGACGTATACAATATGACATGTACAATTTTCTGACGGCAGTAAATGCTCTTTTCCGATACTCTAACATCTCACACTTCTTAGATAAATTATTATTTTTACAAATAACGCGCATAAATATTCCATTTTATACGTCCTTTTGGACAGATTATGAAGAATTAAGATATGCCAACTCGCCCTTTTCTTGTTCTTAGGCTGGTTCATTCCTTTAAGTTTCGTGATGACTAGCGTTGGAAGGCCCGATAGTAACTCTTGTAAGTGAACTTCTATTCATTGTTTTTGAGTCATTGAAACCAAACTACCTTAATTTGAAAGAATCTACAACTATCATCTTCCTTATGTTATCTCAACAACTTTGTCATATTTTCTGACCTGATATTGCCATATTTTAGTTTAGAAGTTTACTAAAATATGTTAATATCAGGTTTTGTTTTATGATATCTGAGATTAGCTTTTCAGATATTAGTTAATATTTTTTTAACTTGATTCTAAGACTTAAGAATGAAATTTTCTCAATCAAAAATCATTATGTCACTACTACGTTTACTGATACTAAGTTTATTTTTAAAATATTGCAAGCTTTTCACCTCCTTGAAGTACAAATTCGATAATTCGATCCTGAGACTTTTGTGTAATCCGCGGTAGAGATAATCGACACAGTACAATCCAGACTTAAGCGCGCCTTTTTAGGGGTTTTCTGATCTGATTAGGCTCCAGGTATAACTCAAGTAATAAATCACATCATAGAAACTGGAAATCACCTTACTCCTGCCAAGCAAAGCTTAGGGATATGATAAGCTCAAAGAAGACGTATAGAGTCATAAGGTATTTTTTAGTCATTAGGCGGAAGAGACAAAAAATGAGCAACGCCTTCACTGGGAATCGAACCACGGGCCGCTCGGTTAGGCGTCGAGCGTGCTGACCACTATACCACGAAAGCATGCGAATAAGGCAGGAGAAATACCTTATATACTCCCCTTTTTAAAGGGAGACTGGGGTTTTGGGTATCGAATCGCCAAATCCTGGGGGTGGAGAATCATCATCCACCACCTTTTTAGTTCGGGCCCTATTCATTAAGTCATTAAGTAATTTTTGAAAGCAGGAGAGGTGTGAAATGAGTAACGCCTTCGGCGGGAATCGAACACGGACTTCTCGGTTACGCGGTGACTGTGCTGACCGCTGCACCACGAAGACGAAAAGAAAGGTGGTAAAGTTTTGTAATAAGTTTGAAGGACCATGTTTGAGTGAACGAATGAGGATAAGAATAGGATTCCTGAAATGTCGAAGTGGTGAAATACCAAGGCCAACACCAATAAGATTGAGCGCTACCATGATAATGCTGGTGTGCCACTACTACGAAAGGTTTTACAGGAATCATCAAATGTAAACATCGAAGGGCTACCTATCAATACTGCTGATACACCGTCAACGTCTGGAGTAAAGAAAGAAGGCCCAGAACGGCTCAAAAAGGGTAGGAAAAAACGTAAGTTCAACGAATCTGAGAAAGCAAATTTTCAGATAATGAGGAACCACAGAGACAGAAAAAAAACCTTATCCAAAAGCAAAGAAAACTGCAGAGATTCAGCATATGCGGCGCCCAAGCGAGTAGTAGGCAAAGCTTATTGGGAAGTCAACAAAAGAAAAGTCTAGTTACGAGAGATGTTTGGAACAACGGGGAAAAATCAAGGAAACCAGGCTAGAATTTATGCTGCAAGCGACCGATAGAGTACTGTTAGAGTTTCAGGCAAACCAAAGGGTGTTTCCGACTTCATATCAAGTAGTAAGAAAGTGACCGGCTACATCCGAATCCCTACAGATCCCAGAGGAAATCCAGACGAAGAAGATACGGTTTCCAGAAGCACAAACTACCAGTTGACAAATCGGGAAATCAACGGCCCAGACAGAACCTACGGATTCATCGTACGACTGCTTTTTCGTCCTAATAGAAATTTAAAGGTAAAGGAATGGAAAATTATCACAGAACCAAAAGATAAGTGAATACTCATTTTTTTAAGTATTCAGTTTTAATTTATGTCTTAAGTACAGCAACTGCTGTACTTAAGATTGTTAAAGTGATTTTTTTTTTTTTTTTAATCGAGGACTTCGTAGATATCATTTAGCAAAATGCTTTTAGTTATGTATTTATCCTGAAAATTTTTTTTTACTGTATTAAGAAACTTTTGGCGCATATGCGGGGTATAGATTAGCAATTTATGTACATATTACACGCTGAGTAACCTTTTGAATGTAAATATCAAATATAAAATTTAAATTATTTTTCATGAAGTATATTTGTTAACGCTTTTGTAAAAGTAAAGTGTTGTGATATCTGTTTTGTAAAATTTAAATGTTCTGATGTCGTGTGTATTAATTTTAAAGTTGGGAGGTGATGATGACTTTTAAGCAATGTAAAATCTATTGCAGTGATTCAAGTAGTTAAAAGTTAGGATTTTCAGACCACACATAAGATTAAATGAAAATTAAGCTTAGAACGTTATGTAGAGTTTTGAAGTAGCGTGTCGTTGGAGCCTTGTGTGCCTAAGTTATTAACGTAGAATTTCGGTATTTTTCTTAGCAAGTAGTGAGTTGAAAACTCTGGACATTTTCATACATACCTGCATGCAATACAAGGCTGGAATTTAGCGATAAGGAACTAAGCTTAAAGGGAATTAAAAGTTAAGAAGGTTTTTTTGTAAAAGGCAAGTTGAAATGTATAAATATCAAACGCATGTTTGCTAAAATATATTTTCCTTATAGGCATAGAAGGAGGTGAAAGCAATTTCAGATGATACAAAGTTTTCCACAACGAAAATGAACTATTGTAAAAATTTATTTTGGGTTTCAGATATTTAACTTCATGTTTTGTAAAAGTTGGCTCATGTTGTAGGTTTAGAATTTAAACTTTTTTAAAGACCTTCGTTGCGATTCTGATGGGAAAAGTGCAAGGTATTTTATGTTAATTAACAAGTTAGCCATAATTTCAGCCATTACTGTAACTTCTCATCAGAACTCCTCACTACTTCAATCCTCACCAAATACAAAAAAATGAGTTACCAGTACTGAGCTTTTTGGATTTTAAGATAGAACGTGTTTCTGGCATAGCGTGCGTGCTGTAGCTGTTAGTTTCTTGCTAGCTCTGATAATTGCATTTATTCAACTTTACGTTCAATCGTTGCTGACACTTTGATTCTGACGCTCTGGTAGAACAGTGAGCTAGCTTCTAATAATATTTAATTGTGTAGTCCTTGACTACTGTTCAAAGTTTGTTTAAATCTGAATGTTCTTTTTAGCTGCGTCATCACGAGTTGTGGCTGATACTGAAGCACAAGATAGTGCCTTTGCGTTCTATGTTCCGTTTAAATAAAAAAAAATTATTCATAACCTTCTCATAAGTTCTTCGTTGCTTCAGGTATAGCGATAATTTGCTTCACGTCTGTGAGGGGTTTTGTATTAATTAGCTAGTGAAGTGAAATGTCATAAAATCAAAACCAAATATAAAGTGAAATCCTACACAGTAAAACAAATAATCTATTGTGAGAAAAAAATCTTGCAGTCGACAAACAGAAACGCCAGTTACTTAAGAGAAAATTATATGCCTCACCATTAACAATTTTATTTCTTTCTTTACATTTGACGTTTGAGCAAACTGATGAAAAATTCTGAATATGTAAATTTCCAACATCAAGTGACAATAATAGCTTTCATATCCCTCTTTTAGCTAATGTGTTAAACTGAGTAATTAATATTTTAAGGAAATAATAACTTTGAAGAAAGTTTTACTTGCTTGCTTATATTTTTTGCTGAAAATATAATATTAAATTTGTTCAGAAATGTTCTCTTTGTGAGTATGCATGTGCCTAGGTAAATATTATGATGGTGTAAAAATTTTGAGACTTTAAATTGGCATATGTCAAAAAATGTGATTGAAAATATCAAGGAAATTATGTATAATATTTGTTTTCACTGTTTCAAAGAAGTAAGATAATTATTCTTGTTTAAGCTTGTCACTTACTTTCTCGCTCTTTTTACCTTCTGAAAAGAACTCATTGAATTTGGAAAAGATTGATAAAAATATTTGTAGACATTTCTAGTCAACTTGTTTTATGCAAAAAATGAAAATCTCATTAAGTTTAAAAGGAAATATATGAATAACAGCTTTATTTATGCATTGGAAGATACATTAATTCCATCATTAATTAATTAACGATTAGAACTTAAATGAATTTCAAAATATTTTGTTTTTTAACAGTACAATTATGATAAAAAATAAAAGTATTAATTTCTTAAATGTTTTTTCTTGATTTGATTTTTGTTATTATTTTTATTATTGTATTTTATGAAGTCATGTTGTAATAAATAATCTAATTAAATTATTTTCACAGCATTTCCAAAGAAAAGAAAGCTATCGCTTAGGTTTTATGAAAAGTAATGCAAGACAGTAATTACTGAAATAAACACTTTTAAGCTGTAAGTTGATGTTCTTATACTTAGCTTGTCCCTGTGGTGGGGGGCTGGGAAATGTATGTCCCAAGCCATCATGCCATTAAATAAGGCTCAATAAAATTTAATTTAATATGGTTTCTTAAAATTTTTTACTTAAACAGAACGCGTAGAACAGTCGCTGTCGATTTATTATTCTAGTTTTCGCTCGCAAAATAGCTAATTGGCTGAAAAATATAAAATATTAATGCCTGTAGATCACGAGAAAAAATTATGTGATTGTTATCGATGTATTACAAAACTGGGATTTTGATTAATTGCCATACGCATTAGGAGTAAAGTAACAAAATTGAACTCAACATTAGGTTCTGAAATTTGCGCAAGAATAATTTTAGCCAAATCAGATATTTGCTCTGGAGACTCAGTAATTATGCAGTAAATTATAGAACAACGATAAAAATTTATCTAAATCCATTTATAAATCTACAGTGAATGATGCATGATATAGAAACAGAATATCCTCTAATACCACACAGGGAGCGAAGGGCTTAGCTCCGATTTCATAAATTTTCACAAAAAAAAACGTGGGTAAGATGCATTTTCTTGATATTAATTCTTAAATGAGCCTTCCCAGTTGTAATCTTGATTTTTCTTTCAATCTATATGTTACTTTAATTGCTGGGATGCATTTCAAGATGCATAGCTGTGCATTCAGAAATATGAATATTAGTATTTTTGAACATGTATATACAGTCTAGGCGCTCAGAGGATTAAATGTAAAACTTTTTTTTATTTCCAATGGCTACGCAAAAAATGTTTCTTATTTGAGGATTAAGCTGTTTTTAAAAAGTTTATTTACATCTACTACCTTACGAGATCTTCTACTCGTACAGTGTTGAAAAGTTGGAGAATGATAAGTCCTTCTCTTATTCCCGATATGCAGTTGCAGCTTTCCGTTTGTGCACAGGCCATGATTGCCTCGCCGCTTACCTACAACGCATAAGCATTTCAAGCGATCCTATTTGCCCACTTTGCAATTCTGGAGAAGAAATGGACAGGGGCCACCTGCTTCGATGTGGGGCTCTTCGTGGTCTTGCAGAAGAGTTTATTGGGAGGCAAGAGTGCTTCTTAAGAAATGACTTCGGTCTTTTTGTTCTTTGTTCTATTGTTTGTAAATGTAAAACTATAAGGTATTAAAACATAATCCTTCCCTGAGCAACTATGCCTGTTTCCTCTGTGGCACAATTTTTAAGTATTTTCTTGCCGACATCAACCTCTACAACTCGACATAAGCAGCGAGAAACATACAGAAGAAAGACAAATATTGTCTGACATTTCAAATAAGAGTTTAACTTTTAAAAATCTAAATTTAAAAAAAAAACCTTACATTTGAAAACTATGTAAATATTCTATTTCTTTCCTTAAAAAAATAATACCTTCTATTACGAGTTTATGAAGCTAATTCTTTACTATTGACTAAAATTCAATCTAAAAAATGACTTGACTTGAAAGCTCCATTCTTTTTTGCACTTTTGTATGAAAATAAATGGATATACTCGAAACACACATTAATGTAATAAAACATATAGTATAGTTTATACAGATAAGTATTCCATATATTCGATAACATACACTGTACGTGATATAGAAGTTCGTAGTCTATATATCTGGCAAAATATTATCACAGTAATTAGATTACAATCTGGATGTAGAGGACCGCGCACAAAAATATAAAATTAGAAATTTTGCGCTTGATTAGTTATAGAATGTTTATAGAAACATCTTCTTTTATTTATAATACACATGATAAAGAAATAATAGAGCAACAACAGTTTTTGATGCAGAATATTGTAAAGAAACTCATGTGAAATTATTTTTGATTGATTACCTTGAAGCGTCATTAGGTTAATTTTATGCTGGATACACAAAAAATGAGCCATGCCCACACCGGGACTCAAACCTGAACTCTCAAATACGCGTCGAGTGTGCTACTGTTACACCACTAAGGCATGTAGAAAGGAGGGATAAAATACCTTATATACTCCCCCTTTTATAGGGCAACTGCGGATTAGGGAAACCAGTCACCAAATCCTGGTGGTGAAGAATTATCATCCACCACCTTTTAATTCGGGCACCACTGTAGAGTCATTAGTATGTTTTTATGCTTGAGACATACAAAAATGAGCAATACCCTAGCTTGGACCTCTTGAATACGCGCCGAGTGTTCTAACATTACACCACGAAAGCATGCAGGAAGAAGAGAGGAAACACCTTGCAACCTTACACTATACGGAACAACAATCTTTTATAAAATAAATGATAGATATTATAGTTCGACCGTCACCAACGCAACCCTAGCTGGCATTCTGCCCAAACACATAGACTCTTCCAAAAGGGGGGTTATTATTTGCTGCGACGTCAAAGCTCACGTGAAAGTCCTCTCTTCTACGGAAAGAGAGAATGGGAGGAAAGAAAGTCCCAATCGTCCACCCTATTTTGAGAATAATTCGGTCCAAATGGCGCATGCGTGTTTACGCTCATGGTCGCGGACTAGGCGATCGAACTATACACATTATCATATTATCAGATTTACTTTCTGTGAATACTATTTTATAGTAATGTGAAAACAAGATATTTTGTTTGAGATAAAATAATATATTTTATTTTGAGGTTTTTAATAATGGTGAATATTAAAAATTTACATAATTTTCAGTTTGCTGCAATAAATGGTAATAATCATTCTATCTCCCATCTTTTTTTTTTGGCCTGCTATACATACATATTAAAAAGAGACTCTGTTCCTTAAATTCCATCTATTATTGCTAATTGTATAAAATGTGAAAAAGGGAAATAAAGAATTCTATCACTTTGTGAATTATTAATCTGGTTCTTTCTTGTAAAACTGTTCGTTGAAAATTAACACGGGTCTCTATTTATTTGTGTTTACTTTCAAATGCATGATAAAATTTAAAAAAAAAAACAGATACATGCAAACCTAGCTGATAACCTAATTTAGAGGCTACATTGGGAAAAATTTTTTTGCCTTTTCAAGATTATTTTTCCTACAAAATATGTTCATGTATAAAAAGCTGTAAACGAAACAGATATGTTGTGCATTATACCGTAATTTTCTTATCATTTATCAAAAATTATTTACTATAAAGTTTCAAAGAATACAATTTAAATGTATTGAAATGCGAATGATAGTATACTTTTGTGGTTTCTTCTCATCATGTAAATGTTTAACGAATATTATAACTTAAGCTGCAAATAGTTTTAGGAAATAAAACTATTATTGTCCATTAATAACGAATGCTATAATTACTGAAATAAACTTTTCTAAAACCCTTCACACTTACGAATAGTTAAATGCATCAAAAGTAATCTTCTCTCCGAATGAGAACTCGCATAATTTTCGAATGACTTTTTTCCTTCTCCATTTATACCTTCATACATTTCTTTCATTTAGCATAAAAGTCTCAGTTACTCAGAAGTACGCTGTTATTTCAAAGCGAGAGAATTAGTGGGCGTTGTATGCATTGGCATAGATACATGTGTGAGGATTTGAACTTCAGTATTGCTCTATAATTATGGTCCCGCCAGCCTCATAAAGAAAGATTTGATATGTTTTGACAACCGGTTATTAGAATTTCTGTGTAAAACACTAGTCATTTACTCAAAAATGGCATATGACTTAAAACCTATTTTTAGAATTTTGGAACTAGTAGCAACTGAGCTTGTTATTTTGCAATTTTTCACATAAACCATTGATTTGACAACTCAGATCAATTGAATCAGTATATTGATTAGTGTTAATATTACTATACTGAAACAATACACAATAACGCAAGCTGTAAATGTATTCTGCAACACTGCGATAACTATCAGTATTACGTCTGGTTCAGAGTCTAATATAAAGTTTCCCAGAGCGTGATTTATAATCGAATTTTAAATAGTAGCTGTTTGATTGGGTGACGCGTTCTCTCATATTTTGTTCTGTGAAAGAAAGAAATGTATCTAAATACAGATTATTATCAAAGAATTTTCTGTTATTTCTAACATTGGAAAATATTGCTTAATTTCATGATAGTAGAATGTATTTGTGTTAGTTTAAATAGCAGAAAAATTTACCAAAACTTAAATTTTATCCTTCAGAATAATTTCTACAGGAAATTAACCGTTGTTGCAACCAGAAGAGCTATTTAACAGAAGAGCATATTACTATATTTCTTTATTGATGACATGTAAGGACAACGTGGAATTACATTAACAGCTTCCGTAGGCTAATGACTGAAAATTCTTTTGCTAACAAATTGTTGCAACCATCTCTGTAGCGGAAATCTCGTTAATCAAATAAAAGGAACACTTTTGGTTTCATTTATTTTTATGGCACATCAAACGAGAGCTATCTGCATAAGTGTAGGGATGTCTTCGTGGACGGCTTTCAAAGATGAATTGGCTATAATGCATGCTACACACGGGAAAAACTGCTAAAACATTCATACAGCCAGCCCCTTTGCAGGAAATTGAACCGAGAACGAAAGACCAGTATTCAGCGACTTGATTGCTTGGTCGTTGGTGGACCCATCAAAAACGGAAAGGATCACAAAGCGAAGATCTCTAAAATTGCACTCAAATTTGTGGTCTGACAGTCAAATAAGAAACATTAACTGTAATTATAACGCTTCCAAAGAAGGTTTGTGAGGTTCTTTCGTGTGATTATTGTTAGAGAAGGTAATACGCTCACTTCCAAAAGTTAAGCCCAAAGATGTAAAATGCAAAAAAATCAACCAATACTCCTTTATTGACACAACATTCGGTAGGACAACAGAATTATGTATAAAGTGAAAATAAACAACATAAAATGAAAAAAGGACATTAATAGGGTATGTAATTCCCCCTCATTATTATACAAAGTGACTATGCTTTCAATTAGGTGGTCAACCACCGCAGAACTAAGCAATAGCCATTCTTCTTGCAGAGCAGTTTCCAGCTCAATAAAAGTGGCTGGAGGTGGGAAACGTGGAGATACAGTACGGCCGAGAGCATCCCAAACATTTTCAATGGGACTAAGGTTAGGCGAATATGCTGAGCCACGGCATACGCGCAATCCCTTCACTCTCCAGGTAGTCATCGACGATGTCAGCTCTATGGGGCCGTGCGTTATCGTCCATTAAAACAAAAGTAGGGCCAACTGCTGCCGCAAACAATCTCACAATGCGTTCTGGGACTTCATCTCTTTACCGGACAGCCGTTATAGAACCCCCGTTTAAAGATGTGCAGGTCGGCGCGGTATCTTAATGAAATCCCTGTCCACACTATAATGCTTCCGCCTTGGAATGCGTCATGTTCGGTGATGTTTTGGGACTGATTGAGAGTTCGTTGCTCACACCATCTCCTTATACGCTTGTCATCTGGCTACAGAGAAAATCTTGAATCATCAGTAAACATGACATTACCCCAGTCAGACACATTCTAATTGACATGTTCCCAGCACCACTGTATTCGTACCCCTCTGATTGAACGGATAGAGAAACACAAACTCGAGGTACCCGGACGTACAGTCTACTCATATGTAATTTTCGGCGTACAGTAGCTGCAGGTATCCCCTTACGAATGGACTCTTTAACCATAGATGTCACTCGTGTGCAGGTCGCTCTGCGATTCCGCTTGGCTACAATAGCAATATATCGATCTTCCGCGGGGGTGGTAACCCTTGGGCGACCGGGTACGGGCCTTCAGACAACTGTCTGTGTGGTTTGGAATTGTTTCCATAAACGTGAAATTACAGAATGATGAACGCCGAAGAAAAGAGAAACATCTGTGATCGACTTTCCTGCTTCAATGCGCCAGTGCTCAGAATCTTCCATTCGTCTTCTGGAAGTCATAGAAACACGTATGTCTTGAAAACAAATTGTACGAAAGTTTTAAACAACTTCTATCAGCACTTACAATCAACTTCTGTAACCCTTCATAAAGCTGGCTTCTTATAAGACAGTCTTTTTTGCATATTTCTTGACATGAAAGCACGATTGGCTGTTACCTAACATATTTGCATACTTCCATCTGCCTCTGCAGTGAATTGCATCCTCTTCAATTCTGATTGGCTTCCGGAAATTGGCATTTTCCTCTCCGTGCTTAACTTTTGCAAGTGAGTGTATTTTGATATAATTGCGGAACGGGCAGATGAAGTTGACTTAGCATTCATTTATTGTAACGGAAAGGAAGACTGTACGAACCAAGAACAATTTTATTGTTTAACTGACATTAAACGAATTACAGAATTTTTTTTTTGCCACATATAGTCAAGTAAATATATGTTTTTTTGGTCCTTCGCGCTACAAAAGACAAAAGTGATCCTTAATCGATAAAGAGCGGCA
The DNA here is from genome assembly GCA_000611955.2 of Stegodyphus mimosarum. Taxonomy (NCBI): domain Eukaryota; kingdom Metazoa; phylum Arthropoda; class Arachnida; order Araneae; family Eresidae; genus Stegodyphus; species Stegodyphus mimosarum. Next base: position 350,188 of record KK115971.1, on the reverse strand, counting down.
AATAGTTTTTTAAAGTCTTCAAACATTTTGTATCAGAAGTGGAAGGCATTTTAACTAAGAAAATTCATATATTAATTATTTTCACATATTCGTATATTTCATATATTAACGAAGTTTTGTGTTGTTTTCATCAGAAAATAATAATGTAATTTCTTCTTGTATAACTTTTTAACATTTTTTTCAGTCTATATATGATAAGTTTACATTTTCATAGGAAGTATTTACTTTGCGTAGATTTTTCATTATGTTTTTATGAAAATCAGAAATTACTTAAGATTTTCTTTGTGTGACTGCATACAATTAATTATATTCACGCACACACACATGCATATACAATTTGAGATTATGTTTATTATTAAACGGAAGATTTTGAGTCTTCTCAACATACTACTTATGTCATGAAATTTATATGTAATTTCTGGAACACGTGTTTAAATGATTCTAGAACGTTCGGTCCTGGTATGTTCACACCTATACACATGCATATATAATTTGAGATTATATGTATTATTAAATGGAAAATGATGAGTCTTCTCAACATACTACTAACGTCATAAAACTTACCATCTAATTTCTGGAAACGTGTTTCAATGATTGTAGAACATTCGGTCCTGGTATATTCACACACGCACACATGCATATATAACTTGAGATTATGTATATTATTAAACGGAAGATGATGAGTCTTCACAACATACTACTTATGTCATGAAATTTACCATGTAATTTCTGGAACACGTGTTTCAATGATTCTAGAACGTTCCGCCCTGGTATATTCACACACACACACACACATGCATATAAAATTATTATGCTTCTTTTTGATGAAGTCATTGAATCTTTGAAACACGTCATCATGGATGAATCATTGATCACTGATGATGATCAAATTCGTTTTCATCATCGCAGGACATTTTAAAACCAAAGCAGATAAAGCTTTATGTGATGGTCTATGATTTTGTGCTTGTCTTAAAGCAGCCGGATAGACATAAATTGGACACATCTAAAAGATTTTAGGCTCCCAAGAATTACCAATAGTTTTTCAAACACAATCAGAAACCTGAACTTCGAAGATGCTACTTGATATGGTCGGGCAGCGCAACTAGATTGAAGTTAATGCCTAATCTTCGCAAAACAACAAGCAGTATTTGTGATCATTTAAATATTTTATGCAATATACACATTACGTGAAAGATATGAGAATTTGGCTATTCTGCATGAAATATCATCAACGGTCATCAGGACTGAGTTTGCACATTCCTCTGTACGAACGCAGTATCTTTATATTTTTGGGTTTTATGATGGCAGTGAAGTCTTAACCTTTTGAGGACCAGCACGCGCAGAACGAAGAGCAGTCACGAGACCAAACGCCCAAAATGGAAAGCCGCCACCGGCCCACGCATTTTCAGCAGTTAAGCCTAATTTTACAAAAGAAATTCATATAAAAATAGCATTTTAATGTTATCTTAACTTCTAAAGTTACGTATTTAGTATACTAATTCTTAATATGTATTTATACAACGAACGTCACATTAATAAAAGTAACTGTACCCACGAAAACAAAATTACAAATACGAAATTTAAAAGAAAGTTAAGCAATAAATATCTGTAGGTAATTAAATTCCAGTTTAGAATTTCTGCTGCGCGCGGAATAATTCAAAGCGAGGATCGGCACATAGGACAGGGATGGCTTTTTTCTGAGAAATGCCGAGGGAGTAAAACGCATGACGCATCGGGAAAGCTGATGGCTTTCCCCTTCTGTGATAATGGTGCAATGTTATTTTTTAATCAACCAAGAAAGCCTATGTTAAGATTCAAAATAAATATAAAAAATTGAAGACCTGGTGTCAGTTTTTTAATTGCTTGGATCAGCGTTCTTTCTTCTTATAATAAGTTACTCATTTATAAGAACATGTTGAGTCCTGGTTTAACCTATACCTGTCCTGTCTGGGATTATGCCTGTAAAACAGGTATGCAGAAGCTCCAAAGTGCTTAAAATGTTGCACTATGGGAAGAGGTGAACTGCCGGTGGTACATTAGGCACTCGGCGATTCACCGTGAATTTAAAATTCTAGAAATTAATTTGTATATATGGCCAAACTGGGCAAGGCATTCTTCCGAAAAATCCCGGAAGTTAATAATGATACTATAGTCATTGTAAATTATGTTTATAATGGTTATGCAAATCGCAAAAGGCCAAAGGCGGCCTTAAAACACATCACATAGTTATTTTTCTTTCTCTACTGTACTTGTTCGAGATTCTTTCACTGCTGTATTGTAATACTTTTATATTTGTGCACGTATATGACATTGCATCTTAAGCGTTCTACTGAAACATATTTTTGTAATCATTGGCATTTTTTTTTCTAACTCTGCTTGGCTCTCTCCAGCCGCGCAGCCCACCTCAGCACTGTTACTGGCACGTTTTTCTAGCCCAGTTTCACTAGTTGTAGATGGATGTAGCATCTCATTCTCTGTCTGTCCTGCCGTCTTCTTGGAAGAAGCTATGAGGAAGTTATGCTGCTCTACCCTGCATAAGAAATGCGAATATGCCAGTATAATTGCTATCCTAGCTTTTCATACTTCGTCATCTGTTACTTACTCGGAAGTTCTACGTGTTAGAAAATAGTTTACTTTGTTATACTGGGCTGCTAGCGAATCCACGCGGGCGCCCATCAACAGCGAATGCATTTCACCTGAACCTAAGTTTGGCTGCGCTGCATATAGTGATACTACGTGCTAGGTGATACTATAGCTACGTGCGCGTTCCCACATTCTCCTAATAAAAAAAGCAGACAACATAAATGAAAACATTAAGCTTTGTGCACTTTCCCACAGTCTACTAAAGAAAAAAGCAAATAACAAAAACGAAAATGACAACCAAACGAACAATTCCTAACGAAATTAACAAAACCGCCGGCGCCCTTTTAAAATGAGTGCTTGACATCGAGTGTAGATATAAACCGATAGGAATAAACTCATCAACATCAGATCTAACAATGCACACCTAATCGGCCTTTACTTTTAGCAGAAAACTTGATTCTTATTGTTCGGTGTGCTGTCCTACATCCAATGCTAGACAAGTTGCCTTTTAATGCAGCTATCAGAACCAACTATTACCTTGAACAATTTTGGAGCCTCATCTTTATATTCGAATGCTAGCATCCGTGACGTGGTAACGTTAACATATTCGTGATTATTCATACTGCTTTTGAGTACTCCGAGATATTCAGGGTATTCCTTGGTGGAGCATACCAAGAGAAATAATTTTGCATGGCGAATTATATAATAACCTATATATTCTTCAAATCATCTGTACCGAGTGCTGCAGAACTTCACAAAAAAGAGATGATTCTGCGTGAGTGAGATCATATGGAACACGACATGTTTCTTGAACATGAACCAGAGCCCAAAACTGTTCTGTTGAAGAACTACTCTCATTCTGACAGCTTTCTAAAGTCTTAGCAATAAGTCTTTTGTATATGATTCGAGGATATTAACGGTAGTTCAGCGTAACTGTAAGTCCTTGAAGATGACGTCAATATATTTCAGATTGAATTTCAACTGTGTGAAATGTTACTAAGAGGCCAAAAGTACAGAAACATTTTGTAAAAATCCAGATGCATGTAAAGAGCAATTAAGCATTATAATATTTTCTCATACATAACTATTTAAATATACTGTTCGAAAAGTGAATGTAGTTCAGATTCAGCTGCTGGTTTCCTGTTAATAACTATAGAAGGAATACAAGTATTTGTAATCAAGCACGTTAAGTAAGAAACACATATGATGCTACCAGAGGTAATTATGATAAAAGATACCTGCTTAGACACACTCATATACTTTAAGAAAAATTTCCGTTTTCATTTATGTAAATGTCATTCACAGGAAAAGGATGCTCAGCGCTCTCCTGTACATTTATTGGAAAGCGCGCTTGAGGTAGCAGGAAGTTAGTGAATCGTTTATCTGAAATGTATTTCGAGCATACGGTAAAGAAAACAAGATTCTCTCTGATCTGTGAAGCGTTAAATATACTGCCTGAAATGTCAGAATATCCTGAAAACCGCGTGACAAATGATCCTAAGCCGCATAAACTACGTTTACAAGAAATACCGGAGCAAAGTAAAAAAGAAATGTGAGTAATCCCTCCTCACTTAAGCCCTTACTGCAAATAGAACTTGTACCATAAGCTCGTGAAACGATGAAGATGAAAACGATACGCTCGATCGATTAAGTCGACTGCTCCGCTACTGGATCCAATCCAATCTTCTTACACTCGGAAGATCAGCGCAAGATAAGCTCACGCCGGAGGATTTTGTCGTTCCGACCGGAAACATTTGATGAAGTAACCAGGGGAATTTAGTTACGTCCAGACCTTCCACAGACATTCGCCATGAGACCTTATTTGTATGATATTATCAGCTTGACGAATGATATTGCATGCATGTCATGCAGCTAATACTACTACTAACTAGATAGGGAACAGGAAACGTATATTTTATAAATTGCCAAAGGTGATTCCAGTATCGAATGGACAAAAAATTTATTATTAGAGTTGCTATGAGTTATTATAAGAGTTCATGAATTTAAACGATAATAAAGCACTGACTTCAAAAGAAAATAAGGCTTTAGAGTATGACAATCGATAGTTATTCTCAAGTTTTACATCTTTGTGCGTCATTCGAGGAACGTCTGTTTGATGTTCCATAACCGTTTCGTAACATTTTAATCTATGAAAGCACTGCATTGAAAAATATAAACTTATGATATATTCCTTTCGAACGCGCTTAATATTAGTTTAAGCTTAGACGCAAGGAAAACGTGTAAATATATGCTAATATTGTTTAACTCTAAAGGCAAGTTGTTATAACTATTTGCATCTAGTATTAAACTGGTATTAGTAAATTTCAATAGAATAACCCCAAAATATAATCCGAAATTGCATTTTATTTAAATGCCTTGCCTAATTCTTAGCAAAAATAAGTAAATAAATAAAAAAGTAAATGTCTCTAACCATTTGAACAATATTAGAAAGTGTAACAGACAAAATTAAAAAAAAATCTGTTGTTGCTTTTGTTTCAAATCCCCTAGGGGCAGGAAAGCCTACACCAATCCAAGAGACCTTGCTGCACATGTAAATCGCTGATGTCGTCCTGCTTTGCTGACAGCTGTCTCAGGGAGACGCCTATACAATCCAGTAGGTGAGCGGAAGAGGCAGGGAGGGAACAGGCACACGAGGGGAAGGTCTTTTCTCCCTCTTTGAATTTCATGCGTCGAAGATGCCCACTTCTGAATCTGTCCATGGCCGTTTAGGCCTAGGTCTCTTTACTTTTAAACAGAATAATTTATAACAGATATAAATCTAATTACAAACTTTTAAATATGCATTTGTTACGTGAAGAACTTCTAAAAAGGAGTGCAATTATAAGATTTTTTACTGAATCCTAAGTAAACTGCTGCCACAATTAACGAACAAAGAGTTTTCGGTTGATTAAAGGTAAAACTTGGCATTTAACGCAAATGTGTAAAATACGGTGATGTTTCTGCATGTTACGTTAATTTCACATTATGAGTGGTATTTTTTAGATAATCATCAAGCTTTCCTGAAGCTATAACATGATGTAACATCCCTTGCGCCCGCACCGTGAACCGAAGCGTGGATCAATTGTTGCTAAAGAGCTTTACTATATTGGTAAACAAACCAGGAATATCAAAGTTCCTTACTTTTCATAAATTACACAGTTCTTGAATGGCAAAGTACATGTAGCAGACAACTAGAAATTCTTCAGTTTTTGACTCCCTGCGAAGGTGCATTGAAGAAACGTAGGTTACGCTGTTATTCAAAATATAAGAAATAAAAATCTGTATCTTCACTTTTATATTTACAGTTGGTATCACATATCAATACATTCGCTTGTCAAATATATCAAAGGAGAATTAAGATGAGGTGTTACTCCTCATCTAGTCTTCCATCTTACGTAAATATCTGAAAAGTGGGCGCGGAACAGCTACATTTCTTTTTTGTTAGTCTTTAAATATTTCACAGAGTTTTAAATCTAGTGGTTTATCCTTCTGATAGCCTGTTTGTTAAAGCAATATACCTTGAAATTTCAGCATTCAGTCAACAAGACATTTGAATACGAAGTTCCTTCTTTTCAGAATGATTAAACTGATAATTCTCACAGTCGTTTAGTTATCTACTGGTAACCATTCTCGTTCAAAAGGCCGATTTCGACTAAAAAAACCTCACTTTTTTATTTAATATTTTAAGACCACATTCTTAGCTATCAGAAACAGCTTTTCTTTTCTTGATATGTTGATTAGAAGTAGAGATTTACCAGTTTTTCTGAGATACGACAAACCGGAAGTAACTGTCTGCCACACCGTAAGTTAAAGTTCAAAGGTCAAATTAAAAGCGTAATTTCCGCTTTTTTCTATGTTATTTTAAAGTAAATAATTTTAAGCATTTTGATATGTTTGGAGAACCTAGCCGTGTATTTTCATTATGTATTTTCTCTCTTTCGTTTGGCAACAACGTTTCAAACTTATTGTTTTGTTTACATCGAGCTTCCGATATTTCTGTTTTATGTACAAATTTCTTGCGCAAAGTTATTAGCTAAAATCACATTTGTTGGGTAAAAATGTTTAATGTTTGGTGCTAATATCAGTGTAATTCTATTTAATAATGGATTATCTGCTCTTATTAAAATATTTGAGTCACTTAAAATGACTCCTGGATACTTTGTTAGAGTCCAGGAGAATTTAGTTGTAACAAGAATTAACGATTCTCGAAGTGCGTTCATGAAGCTTCGCTAAAATTCATAGGAAAAAACTGAAAGCCCTTCGAAAACAAAAGAATGATTCTTTTGAAAAAAATGAAGGGCCGATGTAGAAGACAGGAGCATTTTATGTGAACATTTGTGTATAATGTCAAGTAGCAGTAATCTCAAAACTTTAAACGTGATTTTTGATTAATTCTTTTTTTATGGTTTATGTTCTTGATAGCCATGATAACTCTAAATGTTTATCATAGAATCATTTGAAATTTTGCACACATATATTATATATTATTATACATAATGTAGCCAAGAAATTAAAGCACATTAACACAGGTAAAAGCACATTAACATTATTATAATACTATTTTAAAAGGCTTATCAGTTTCAATGACATTATTTTCACTTGCTCAGAATAAGCGTTTATTTGTGAATGCATTTTGATTTTTGTCCTAAATCAGAATTTCTTTTAACCACATGCTGAAGTGCGAGATTACGAGACTGGAAGAATATGCGAATAATAATGTATGTACACTCACTTCCAAATGTTAAGCACGAAGATGTAAAATGCAAAAAAATCAAATACTGCTTTGATTGACACAAAATTCGGCAGAAAAGTAGCACATATTTATGCATAAAACAAAATCAATACTTATATATAGAAATGAAAACAATATTAATTTTTTGTAAGTTATCAGATAATTATATACTGGAGACTTAAACAGAATAATGTATATAGTGAAAAAAACAGCATAAAATGAAAAAGTACATTAAAAGCGTATGTGATCCCCCTCATTATTATACAAAGATTACGCCTTGTGACCATGTTTTCAATTAGATGGTCAACCACCGCAGAATTAAGAAATCGCCATTCTTCTTGTAGAGCAGTTTCCAGCTCAATAAAAATGGCTGGAGGTGGGAAACGTGGAGATACAGTACGGCCGAGAGCATCCCAAACATTTTCAATGGGACTAAGGTCAGGCGAATATCCTGAGCCACGGCATACGCGCAATCCCTTCACTCTCCAAGTAGTCATCGGCGATGTCAGCTCTATGGGGCCGTGCGTTATCGTCCATTAAAACAAAAGTAGGGCCAACTGCTGCAGCAAACAATCTCCCAATGCGTTCTGGGACTTCATCTCGATACCGGACAGCCGTTATAGAACCCCCGTTTAAAGATGTGCAGGTCGGGGCGGTATCTTAATGAAATCCCTGTCCACACTATAATGCTTCCGCCTTGGAATGCGTCATGTTCGGTGATGTTTTGAGACTGATTGAGAGATAGATGTCACACGTGTGGAGGTCGCTCTGACATTTCGCTTGGCTAATATAGTAATATATCGGCCCTTGGGCGACCGGCTGCGGGCCTTCGGACAACTGTCTGTGTGGTTTAGAATTGTTTCCATAAACGTGAAATTCAGAATGATGAACGAGGAAAAAAGAGCAACATCTGTGATCGACTGTCCTGCTTCAATACGCCCCACAGCACGCCAGCGCGCAGATTCTTCCATTCATCTTCTGGAATCCATAGAAACACGTATGTCTCGAAAATAAATTGTACGAAAGTTTTAAACACCTTCTATCAGCACTTACAATCAATTTATGTAACCCTTTATAAATCTGGGTTCTTATAAGACTGCCGTTTTTGAATATTTCTTGACATGAAAGCGCGTTTGGCTGTTACCTAACATATTTGCATACTTCCATCTACCTCTGCAGCGAATTGCATTCTCTTCAATTCTGATTTACTTCCGGAAATTAGCATTTTCCTCTCCATGCTTAACTTTTGGAAATGAGTGTATATGTAAGATATAACAAACTAATGCTAAGTATGCTGACTGCTTTACAAAAATTATTGGCGTCCTCAAAATTAACATTCTAGATTAGGAATGAAGATATGGAACAAAATTAAAATTCTAGAATGTAGGTGCTCTCTCCCTACATTCTCTGTTGTACCAAATTCGAGATCATTCCAAATTACATAACATTGCTTGAAAAAGTTAACTAAAACTAAAATTAACCAATCATGGCTTAGCTTTACAATTGCGCATACGAAGTGTAAATACTGAGTCACGAATAATTACAATTTCCTTTTCTTCCTGGTTGTTACCTTGCAAACAACTGTGCACTGCTTATGCTTCACTGCCTGAAAATGATCCTTTTTCTTGTTACATTAAAATTTATTCTATGCGACGATGACAGAAAAGTAATTTGTTTACTAGAGATTTGAAATGTGTAAAAATAAAGATGGTGATTCACCGAAATTAGTTTTCTCAACGTCTTGTTCCTTCCTTTTCCACTCAGCCATGGCTACAGCCAGAAGTTAAAAGTACCGTATTCATCACTAAGCACTTAAAATATTATATATATATGTATAACTGAACTAATTCTTCTCTGTAACATCACAGAAAGAAACGAATTATTCTAAACTCTAATAACTGTGATTAAGTTTTAAACACAGATTTAGTGCTAATCAATGCAATCACATCAAGACGTAATGCACCATAAACTTTCGTTAGAGCACTAAATCTTATGGCCATTAAGGAGGATTTAATGAAGCAATAACTATCTCAAAGCTAAAGTTAATAGTGCAGTTATTAAATGTAGTACAATTAATTTTATATTGTTACATTTTAATGCAAAAGTAAACTGAACTTTAAATTTTGTGTAGTAATAAGTACAAGTTCTGAGCATATTTGTTTTCTGCTCATGTCAAATGTCAGCGCATTGCTATATAAATGGAAATTAAATATTTTAGTGACTTAAATTGAAACTTTAAGTTAAATGCATTGTGAAGTATTGTTTAATAAAGGATTCGTGACTCTTTTTTTATTTTTTAAGTTACAAAAGAAAAAAATAATCATAAAGCGGAAAAGTCAGTACTGTAAGCACATCAGTCAAGTTTAACGTTGTCAAACACCAAGGTGCTTAAGAACTTAGCCCTAAGCGAATTACACTCATGTCCATAAATTAAAGATAAGGCAAAATCAGGCAAAGGAAGAGCTAGAAGCAAACAAATTTGACTTATTTGTAAAGCTTATTTAATTAACAAAAGGTAAAGAGCAAAAAAAAGATGCTATATGTTTTATATTATTAAAAAAATTAGCGATTTTTTCTCCCTAGAGCAAATTACAAAAAAAAAAACTATTTCCTATCTACAAAAAACCAATATTACATGGTTGATATGATTGTTAATGTATTGTATGTCTCCCAGACGATGCAATACTGTCCGTACAATGCCTAGGCATGCTGAGTATCAAATTATCGATCTGATCTTGGGGGATATTACACCGCTCGTAAAGCAATGCTCTCCGAAGTTGCGGTAGACATGTAGAAGGAGGTTGACGGGCTGCAACTCGTCGGCCAAGCATGTCCCACACGTGCTCTACTGGATTCAAGTCCGGTGAAAATGCTGGCCAGTCCATACGGGTGATATCATCCGATTGAAGGCAGTCGCTTACGATGTTTGCACGGTGAGGACAGGCGTTGTCATTCATAAATAATAATTGCGCGCCAAAGGCGCCCCGAAGCAAACGTACATGTTGTTCCAGAATGACGTCCCGATAGATTTAGCTTGTCATGGTTCCAATTTGAACATGCAGGTCAGTTATGGAACCCAGAATAATTCCACCCTAAACAAGCCCTCCTGCACCACCTGGTGTCGTTCAATGATGTTTTCTTGGTGGTAACGGGTACCTGGATCTCTCCATATGAAAGTCCAGCGAGAATCAGACTGCAAGCTAAACCTGGACTCGTCGGAAAACATCACACTAGCCCACTGTTGCGGTGTCCACAATGCATGCTCTCTACTCCAGGCTAACCGCAGGCGACAGTGAGTTGCAGTAAGCGGAACGCATCTGACAGGTCTACGAGCATATAGACCAATCTGCCCTAAGCGTCATTACACGGTCTGCCTTGAAATTGCCGTACCAGTGGCTGAAGAGCGCTGACGAGACAGGCCTGAGGCTGTGCTCCATCTATTTCTTTTGGCAGTAACTGCCAAATACCGGTCCTCATTCGGCGTTGTATCTCTGGGGCGACCTGTGCTGTAACGTCTACTCACATTACCATGATCTTGGAATCGTTGCCAAAGCCTGGAGCTCTGGGCAATTCCA
>KK115971.1:316870-339211 GCA_000611955.2 Stegodyphus mimosarum | reverse complement strand
TCATCCAAATGCGTCCTTTGTGTCATAACTATTCGGTTATTGCACTGAAATGCTTATAAAGCGCCTGCGAACAATTTTACTTCTTTGCCTGTATTCCTTATATATCACTCTCTTACACTCTTGTCATTGTGACGTACCATCGGTGTCATCTGGTTACTTCCTGAAATTTGCATATGATTCTTGAAGATGTGTGTAGTGATTTTACAGGTGATATATTTATATTTAGTTCGATTTCCGCGTGACTCCGAATTATCCTTAATTTATGGACATGACTGTAAATTGAAAGTTACGAATTAAATTCTGCCAATAATTTAAACAAGTTATCTTAAATAATGATTAACTATTAATATTGTTTTCAATTAAATTAAGATTCTAAAACTGAGCGAAATGAAAAACGAAATCTGATAAGCTGGTGCATAATTCATAAGGTAAATACTAATCACCCAATGCCAGCAATTAATAAAATATCTACACAAAGATATGATAAATACAAATATATACAGAAATAGTACATTAATGTAAATATAACCCAAACTTGCAATACTTTCAGAGACAACACGTAATACATTACGTTTCCATAATAATGTTGGGGTTTAAAATTGCCATAGGTTTTTTTTGTTGGTTATACTATGAAACTATAGTTTATGAGAACGTGACAAAAGTAATTTGTAGCTAAAACGTATACTTTTTAAACAGTGCAGCGGAACTCAAATTTTGATATATTTGCGCACCATTTCATTAAATCTAATTTAGTGTTATGTGGAAGTAATTATTTTTTGTCTCTTCATATCTTGGCAGTGAAATCTAAAAAAACAGAAAACAGAAAAGAAAAACTAACTAAATAAATAGAAGAAAAAAGGAAACAGAGTTTTACTTTTGGCGTTTAACATCGCGTGTACATTAGTCAAGGAGTGTAAGCATTTCTACATTACTTTCTCGCCTGATATTCTTATTTTTAGGATTTTGGTTAAATGCCGCTTAATAGCGTGTTAAGTGTCACTCTGTATTCTCTTCTGGATATCAGAAATACTAAAAGATTAAGTTTTGACTTAGGCAAACGGAAAATAATTTTAGCATTTAACATGAAATTGCGGTAATTAACGCAATTAGTATTCAAAGAACTACGCAGAATAAGTAACCGAAATCAATCATTAGTAATTATAGGCCAGATTATTTTAAATAAAGTAAAATGTAGGACTGTTTGATAATGAAATTCTTTTGGAATAAGGATATATTTTCCGAATTAGAAATTACTCATTTCGTAATTTCTACTTTATTTTCGTTAGTTTTAGTTTCGTTATTCCTATCCATTCTAATATTTCTAAATATTAGTGACTTTTGTTGTAGGATTTGATAGCCAAATTGAATAAAATAAAATTCCAAGACATGCTAATTGGAAAATTGCACAAATTTTCCAAAATATTTCCAAAACACACAAAAAAAAATTGCACACCTTTTTGAGCCGTGGAAGCACGAAAATTCCAGTAATCTGATGTAAAAACTAAATTTTATCATATCATAGAAAAGAGTGAGAAAATAAGGATATTTTGCGCAGCATTTTCAATTCTTAAGATACACTGATATTTATTATTTTTAAATCTTAGCGAATTTATACGATTACTCTTTAAATATATAAGTGTCAGCTCATCATCACATATTACCATTAAGAATTGTCAGACGGCGCTTTTTGTCCCGTCCGACTTTTAGAGCTAAAATGATCCCAAAATAAAAATCAAATAAAAATATTTATCAACATTTCGGTTTTATGGCTATACAGAATGAAAATTAACAGAAATAGAATCCGGTAAATTTGTGGGTAGAATAAAAGCTTCTCAAAGCAAACTTAAGTTAAATAGACTGCAATTTCCCAATACGAGGGTCCTTTTGAAATTTTTGAAATACACATAGCTTTTTAAAATCATACTTACGAAATTTTAGGAGTGTTCAAAGCAGTCTCTAACAGCATGAATGCATTTTAGGCGAATCTTCTAAAGATTTATCAAGTGACTGGCCACTGACCACCATGTCATTAGGCAAAAACACAAGGGCTGTAATGTAGCAGGCCTCCACTTGGTGCACCCTGGGTAACGCAAAATCTGCTACTGCGACTGCCGTTCTCCTTGAATCTTCTTTTGTGAATCTTCTAAAGATTAAGTGCCTAAATACATTAATTTCTTAGAAACGATGAAAAAAATTGCATTTGTAACCTCATCCATCTCATCTTCGGAATGAAAACGAAGTGCACGTAAGTTCTTTTTAAAATTACAGAATAGTCAAAATTCACACATAGCTAGACAAGGTGAAGAGAAAGAGTGATTTTTTACTTTGATATGTTTTTTATTTAAGAAATTCAACTTTTCTGCTGATTGAGAAATGCGATCTTGCTGAATGAAGTCAAACTATTTTTTTTCATATGGAATTTTTTACGAATAACTATATGTATGGCGGCGGTTCCGATACGAAGTTCCTTCTGTATCATTTCGTAGATGCAGCAATTATCGTCGATTAATATTTTTCGTATAGCAGGCACATTATCCGGGATTACTGCAGACAACGGCCTTCCTATGCGTTCTTCATCCTAAAGAGAGTTTCGATGTCTGTGAAATTCTGCAAATCATTTGAATACAGTAGCACGAGATGGAACTTCATTTCCAAATTTTAATTGTATACATTGAACGTGTTCTTTCTGATTTAATCCCTGTTTAAGAACATAGAAAATCATAGCGCGATAATATTCTCTCGTCAATTCCATTTTTCCTTTTGCCTAAAATTTATTCTGCGCTAAACTAGTATTTGCTACAGGCCAATCAAAAATAGTGTACTACACTAAAATGATTCTTATTTTCATATATAACTGTTTTTCTGCCACTTATCGTCTGCGCGCATCTAAAAAATTTCAGAGTAACTTCCATATACTAAAGTCTACGTAAACCTTAGCTTCCTTGATTTATTACCCACGAAGAATCACACCAAGCTGACAAACAGCTGAAATCCAGAGTAGCAGTTAACCTAAGCTGCCAAATGTTTGCTGATAATCTTGAAATTAACTATTAAATGGTACTTAAAAATTAATTTGCATTCTGGTAGAAATTGACGATCTTGTAAATATAGAAAATCCTGAATGGTAAAATAACTCGTTGATAAAAAAAAATTACAAAATTGAATTTAATGGTTACAGTTTAATTAACAATCTTAAATGAGTTTACAGAATCAGCCTGATTAATTTATACTTTGATTGTGGTTTGTAGTTAACGGGTGAAATCATTCGATATATTTAATTTCACAATAGCTCAATTATGGAAATGAGACATTGCTTCGAATATTCGAATGAAATTAATTTGAAGTAGAAATGAAACGCTTCTGACGATAGACATCTAAGAGAAATGCGTTTCTCAAATTTTGGTAACTTAAATTGATTAGCCATAATTATCTACAATTGGAATTTTATTTGAGACGTGGAAATCTCCTCCTTGCAACCTTGCCCTTTTAGAGTGTAAATAAAAATTCATTATTAGATAACAGAATTTTCTACATTTCCATCATTAGACTAATACATGAGTACCTCATTTATCGCTGATGGGCCTATTTTGCTATTTTGAGTTTGAAAATTAAATTTACGAATGACTTTGAACACCAATACTTGCCTGTAGCAAAATAAAAAGGATCATTAGCGGTATGGATGGATCTATTGCTCGTCTATTGATATATATATAACCATCTTCCTTTTTAAGAATCGAACGATTTCTCAGCTCTAAAGTATTTGAATTTATCCACTAATGATCCAGATTTCTTAAGTTTGGGTATGACCTGAAGCTGTATTAAATGTTCTCCTCCACAGCTTTAAATAATTCATCATAATTTTGAAAGGATAATTGGAATTCATCTTTTTTTCTTTCTTATTTTCATATTATTGTCATTACACTCATTAATTACCAACCTTTGATGAATTTACAATTTTTCAAATGCTTCAAGAAGCAGCATAAAACGAATGATGACTACTTTATTCTTAAATTTTGCATATATTTAAAATTGTTCTTGTTTATTTGGTGCCAAGAATCGAAAGTGATTAGCAACTGTGACTGCTGTACTGATAGGCCGGGGTTCCAATCCCTGAGAAGGCATGGATTTAATTTGTCGTCCCTTCACAGAAGGCAACGATGACTCACCTATTAGGTACCTCCATAACAAAGAGACCAACGCTTCCGAATTTAATAGTGGCCAACGCCTATAAACGGCTAAAGCCCGCCATTGGGAAGGGTAAGAAAAGATTCTTTTATTTTTACTACAACTTGCATTTTCAGAAATCATATTTAATGTCGGAGGATGATAAATTAATTGAAAAATATTTATGTTTCATTGCTTCTTACTGTGGCGTACAAAGAATTCAATTTTGGGTGTACAATCGTAATGTCAAAACTACTGTTTCGTACTTTTCCTTACTTATAATTCTTAAATCATGATTCTGAGCTTATATCAGGTTATTTAAGTATAATATGGCATGCATTCAGTTGTATTTGTATTACTATGTTATTAATGATTAAATTTTAATAAAGCGTTAGTAGATGTTTTCGAGTTAAAATAAAAAGTAGTTTGTTAGACGTAGAGCTTTGCTGATGAGATTAACTTGCTGTCCAGGATTAGCATTCATCGCTTAGTGGGAGATACTTCTTTGTTTGCATTTCACTTTCAGTTCTGCTTCATGGCACTTTTTAAGATAATTTTCGTGGGAAGTCTCTTTTTGTTCAATTTGAAATTAGTGGATCAACTCGGATTTCCTCACTGGATAACTCTCCCTAGTTTGCTCGATCAAAATGTTAATAATTAATAATATTACTGAGTGAGGTTACTCACTTGAGTCGGTCACTAACACTACAAATGAAGAATACTTCGGGCCTGGAATCTAAGTCCAAAGAAAAGATGAAATGAATGTGCTTGTTTCAGCAAATTTCCACCTGATATTCAGACGCATAATTAAAGCAACAGCATTAAAGGAAGGCTTAAGAAACTATCAGTACCATTCATTAAAAATAACCTAATGATAATTTCTCTTCAATAGTAACCGTGACAAGAGAAATAGTAGCATTGCTGAAGCAACAGAGCCAGAGGTCCTAGAGAATCACAAGTATTCGTTTCTTAATATTTTATTTTCAAGAGCTATTTTGGCAAATGAGATCTTATGTGGGGCTTTGGCATCGACTCAGTGATTAGCTGCAAGGTGTCCTAGCTGGTTTTCAGTAGTCTTTCAGTATGTTTCAGGTCTGGATGGAAATTTGAATAAAACTGAGGCACCTCATCAGTTTCTTGGAGCGATGTTTTATTAAATGTGAATAGTAACTCATTTAACCACATTCAACCATCTTCTGGTATTCCCTAGCCTCACCACTATAATATATGTTCATCCAATATTTAGTGAATAATTCACAAGGATTGACAAAATAAGCATATTTGTTTTTTTTTAAAGGAAATGCCAAAGGCAAATAAAAGCAAGCAAGTAAATAGTTCCATTCATAAGAAGATTAGGAAAGTAATATCACCTATTGTATTTATAAAATTTTTTGCAAAAAGAAATTTGGAAAAGCAGGATGCAAATAGACCTTTGCACACGCTGGGTACACTATTAGGTACCTTTCTGAATGGAACTAATGCTTTGGCTTTCTGAATGGAACTAATGCTTTGGCTTTCTGAATGGAACTAAGTTTTTGTTTGCGTATATACACTGAAGTGCCACTGAATTAGGGATAGCAAGGGCTATGCAAATTGTGTAGCTCTGCGCATCATTTTGAGGGAGCTGTGGTAACTGCATATATAGCGCGTGCTGTAGTTGTTCTGAATTAGTTGTTGGAATTGCCAGTATGGGTAAACTACTTGATTTACACGCCTTCGATCGCGGACAAATCGTAGGTGCACAGTGCATGAGCCATTCAATTTCGGAAGTTGTCAGACAGCTAGGATTTTTAAGATCGACAGTGTCAAGAGTATGCCAAAAATACATGGATGGTGGGCAAAAATCTAGCGGTCGGGCAAACTACAAAGGACAGTTAGCCTTGACAGTGTGTGGTGAGAGACGGCTCAGGCGCATTTTACGTAACCAGCAAAGCCAAACATTAGCTCAAATTACCACCCAGTTGAACGACGGTGCCAGTCGTTCAGTCAGTAAACAGACTGTGCAACGCTCGCTTCACCGTATGGTTTTCGGGAGCCGTCGACCTACGAGAGTACCATTGCTCAATTCTCGCCATCGGGCTGGGGTAAGACGAGTATAGACTAGACGAAGAGACTAGAGTGTAGGGGACTGGAAACGAGTAGCATGGAGTGATGAGTCTTGATTCCAACTACTTAACGCCGACGGGAGGCTAAGTATATGGCGTCAGGCTTATGGAGCCAAGGATCCTGCATGCCAGGTTGGAACTGTACAACGGCATAGTGGCTCAATCATAGACTGAGGTGTTTTTTTGTGGAACTGTTTGGGATCTTTGGTGCGTACCAATCTTCCTCAATGCAATTCGGTATGTAGAGTTGCTGGGTGATCACCCCCATCCGTTTATGCTGTTCTGTTATCCGCACGGTAAGGTAGTTTTCCAGGAAGACACCCCTCACAAGTCCCGTTACTATATATATAGTATATAAGATGGAAGAGGGACAAAATATTTCTTAAGATGCTTATCAGCACATAAAGTAACGAAACCGTCTTTAAACGAAAAGAAATATATTTTTATTTTACAACAAGATTACGGGCTATAATTTTAACAGAAACGCTGTGGTTTTCCAAGGGAAGGGGTGTTCAGTTGAGTCTGATCTACCGCCTATTGATAAAATTGAATCATATTTTAATTGCATTCCTATGTCTATATTTTTATGTTATTTTTGTATCTTCTTTCCCTGCATTTCTACTAGTTTGATGAATGCTAGTTGAATTTTACATATTTATAGGGAAATTTAAATTTAATTGATTTTTAATTTCCCTTCTTTCATGTCTTTTTGCGTTTGGTTCTAAGTTTCTTTCTTTTTGTCTCTTTCTCTCTCTCTATATATATAGATATATATGGCTATCTGTATATATTCATATACGTTTGGTCCTACCGATTTCAACGAAGATGGATAATGCTTACCTAGATGTTATAGCAGTCTCATATACAAAATTTCAACGTTTTGCGGTTACTCGTTTTTGAGTTATGCGACATACGTACTTACGAACATAAGTAGGGACGTCAAGAAAAAAATCTCTTCTGAATCCTTTTTAAATCAATTTTACAATCCTTTTTGGAAAAACGAATCCTTTATTCTGTCCGTACGTGCAGATGTCACACAAAATCATGGTTCGAATGGATTCGAGAGTGGTAAAAATGGATATTTTGTTGAAATATGTTCCGCGAAATGTTTCACAATTACAATACTTCCTTTACTTCGTGCAAGGAGGTAAAAAAGAAAGAAAAGGCCGAAAAATTCATTGCGAATGGGTCGAAAATTGGTCGTTAAATGCGAATACTTATGCAGTTTGAGAACAAGATATAAGATATCTATTGATTAATACCTTGTCAGCATTACGTTAGTGCTTAACACATCAAATAATTTCCAGACTTAATTTTCAATAATGCCACATGTTGATATTAATATCACTTCCAAGACACTAGATTTATGTATTGAAACAATCCGAAGCTTGTAACTGTAATCTTCTCAAGATGCTAAAGAAACATTCAAAAGTATAGTTGAAACCTGTCTTTTGGACATTGAGACTGGCTATTAAAATTTAAGCTAATTTTTTTCAAGCTTCGTAATACATTTTAAAACTGTATTTTATAAATTTTAGAAATGATTTTGCTCAGTTCCACTACAATTTTGACAGAACTCACCCATTGGGATCTGTTCGAACTCTCACCCCTCTTCCCCTTCGACCAAACCACACGAGAGAACTTTCGACTCACCATATATTTAGAATGCCCCCTGCCGCAAAGACACTATACTTTTACAAACAATTAGTTATTTGTTCAAAAAATATTATATGTCTTCTAATAAACTACGCTGTCTAATAACTTGGATAGATACTAATAATTCACTTACAAATATGATGAAGTTGTTCTATTTCTAATTTTCATTATTACAATACATGCTCGCCAAAGTTTCTCAAATTTAAATTCCGAACAGCAATACAAAAATATGCTAAATTGTAACTGAGCCGTGAAAATTTTCGGAATTAAAAGCCATTGCATAAATATTCCAGGAAGCATATATCACCGCAAAGGAACAATTATACTATTCTTTGCATAATTCATTATTTTGTGATTGTGCATGATCCCATCTTCTTAGAAAGGACACAATTGGAAATCTAAAAGACAATTAGTGAGATTTCACTACGACTTATAAACACCACAGAGACTGGGAAAGGGTGTAAAGGACACTTTTATTAATCCAAATAAAATTTAATAGACGGCACCAACTCGTGCTTACAGAAGCCAACACTTTGACTACTTTAGGCTTGACATAAAAAATAATAAATAATATAATGAAGTACAGTCTAACGGCCTCAGAGTATAATTAGCGCGCAACCTGGTTTAGACCGAAGTCGGCGTAAACACGCCTAATGGCAAGGATATCTCGACGCTGCAGAATTCTAATCCAGAGAATGAAAGTTAGCAATGTGGCCTTCAAGCAGGCAGAACACGTTCTGATTTCAGCTTACAAAACCTTCCTTTAAATGCTTCCTACATTCTACCTAATTTGAATATCGCGCGATCTAGAGATTACCATTCTGGAGGGGAAATGAAACATTGATTGATAGGAAAGTAACATAAAGCAACTGGTTAAAAAATAAAAATGAGACTTTGTACATATCAGAAATTATTCACGTTTTGTTATCCCTTTGCAGAAGTGTTTAGTTAGATATGAAGAAAGGAAACTATAGAGGTTTAACATGTATCTGAAGCAAGTTATTAAATCTTCTAAGGTTTCTCTGTGCTTTCTTTTCTTAAACTATGAGATTTCTTTATACACATTCTGGTCCACTCTCAGAAAGCATCATTTGTAAGGCATTAAAGTCGGTATTAATCTCTAAAGCTAGATGAGCCAGTGAACCTAGTAAGTATTTACAACTGTAAATAGTATGCTATGGAAGCATTTGTAGACAGTGATAATAAATGATACTAGTATCATTTTTATTGGGTCATTGTTTATACATTTTTTAAAGACGTATTTCAAAAATTCATTAAAATATTGTTACGAATTTTGTGTTTACTTAGATATTTTTAATAGAATTAAAATTAATTAAAATTGTTTCTTTCTCAGTGCAATGCAGCGCACGACATATTTTAAGAGAAAGTTACGCCGAGAAAGTAAAAATACAAGAGCACGTGCATTTAACATTAAATAAAAAGTTTATCTCCGCAATTTATTTTTTTTAATTTGAATAAATGTAATTGACTAGCCGTAACCGTAATTGTACTCTTTTTGCTTTCCAAAAATTACTAGAATTGTCTCGCGCGTCCGATTTCAAAGGCTATAAAAGCCGGAGAGAAACATATCAGCTTTGTAGTTGTTAAAGTGAACTGTTGTCATTTAGTTCTCTGCTGTAATTTTGTTGTTCGGATTAGCTTTCTCTGCGCTTTGGATTGTGTTCTATTTAACGTTTTAGTAGTTTAAAATATAGCTACTGATTATATTGCGTAATATTGTGGTATTAAACGAATATCTCTGATGAAAAATTTCAGAATTTCGTTTTATTTCTTGTGATAAGAATAAATTTTTTAACTTCTTGTCAGACTTGTACATTCAATCTGTTATTAACACGTACACACGCAACAATATGCTTTTGAAAAACAAGTGAAAAAATGAAGGATAAGCAATCTGAAGGATGGTTTTTCGTGAAATTCCATATTCAGTGTACTATGAAATGTTATGGGAAGTGCAATGAGTGTATACTAATTGATAAGTACACAGAGATCTTAGTATACTCTTGGTTTAATTTCTTTTGCTCTGGCCTTCTTGAATTTTCTAATTGTTTTCCAAACAAGAGGGTAGCAAGCGAAATTCTTTGTAATTTGAAATTCAAATTCTAAGAATGTTCATTTGCCCACATAGGAAGAAAAAAGAAGATTAAGGAAGAATAAAAAAAAGGTTTCTTTAATTAGATAGCCCAATTATTCAAGGCACATTCGCACATCTTTAAGACGTTTTAAGTATTTTCTAACGTAAGAGAACATTTCATGTAGAAAGAAAGATTCTATTAGGACATCTTCTTTTTTATTTCTTGTTTAAAACTGCTTTTAAGGACATAGTACCTTTACTAACATGCTCACAGTATTTGGCTAATGCCAGAAGCAGCAAATTTTGCTCACCCCAAATAAGATTCTGTAATTTGATTATTGTAAATCGTTTGTATTATAATAAAAAATAAAAAATGCGATGCGTACACTACATGCCTTCCTTGTGCGGAATATTATATTAAAAGCATGTCTTCTTGCGATTCATTTAAACTTATTGGATTGAATAAAATCTACTTCGTCGATAGCGCATAAACCACAGTAGAATAAATGCACTCTTCAAAATTCACTGTATTTGTTTACCATAGCTGTACCTCTCGCGCTAGGTTCACTTAACATCATTACGTCTTGTTCATTTTATAACTCATAATGCACAAAATTTATATCATCTGAAGAATTATGTAATCGTTGCCACCACATGTTCTATTTAAATACTGTAATAAATCTAAAATTGTAAAAGAAATTAAACAAACAAACAAACAAAAAAAGGAAACAGTTTTTCACACACGATTCAGTATTTCTCATTCAATTAATTCAGGTCTCACTTCGCTAGAAGGCAAAAATGCAAAACATTCCAAAATATTTATATTAAAAATTACGAAGCAAATCTTAAACACTTATTTCCTCGAATAAATTGCAGAATGGATTAAATATGATTTAATTCGCAATAATAAAAAAGGCGTTATCTTTCTTATTGCGAAGCTTACTTTCTCTAGATTGGCAATAAATACACTATTCTGCTAATTTTCAAATGTAAACAAATATGGCTGCTCTGCTAACATAATTAGGCTTAGTCGCACTTTAAATAACATTTAAATTTTTAATAATTCTACATATACTGCATGCAGATTTTCTAAAGGCATAAAAACCTTAATCGGAATATAAGAACAATATAATTCAATCATTTTAAAACCAAAAAATGCACAATTTGCAAACATATAAGAATAAAGAATCTGAGATCACTGAGCCGAGTAACAGAGTGGATATATATATACATACATATATTTATGTACTTCTGGTGCTGCCAATTTTAACCAAAGTAAGAGGTGCACATCTACATGTTATAGGGGTCCTATATACAAAATTTATTTCAACGTTCTGAGGCTACTGGTTTCTATGTTATGCGAGATACGTATACATACGTTCGTACGTACATATGTTATGTATGTATGTATACGTATAAGAGTACGTATATACGCACAGACGTCACGAAAAAGTCTCTTCAGAATCCATATTAAATCACGTTTATAATTTTTTTGAGGGAAAAGAGTCCTTTATTCAGTCCTTACGTTCAGATATCCCGCAAAAACATCGTTATATTGCATTCGATAGTGGTCAAAACGGATATTTTCGTTGAAATATGATACCCGAAATTTTTCATGATTACATTACCTTCTTTGTACTCCGTACAAGGAAGCAATTAATACTAAATTTGACAGAGGCAAAGGTAGTTGATAACAGTAAATTATGGTTAACCTTAATTAACTTCGCAGTTTTCCTATTGATCTTCTAAAGGTAGATTTCATAGGCATGACTCCAAATATATTACCTCAACAGTTTTCCTAATTACTATATTTACAAATAATGATACAAAATATACAGTATTAGATAAAACTATCTGTGATGATTTTTTTTATCCTGGTGTAAAAATTAGATCATCGTTCTGGTAAATACGTTAGTTCTACTCAACATGTTTCAAAAAAATTACAAAAATAAAAAGAATGATAATGTTGCTTGCGTACGGGTCGTAATAGATTGAATGCACACAGGTCCGACGATAGGTTAAGAATATTTATTTTATCAAAATAAACATTTCAAATTTCTAGAATTTTCCGTAGAAATATTCGTAAAGTTGTCTACAGTATCACAGAGTACAATCAGTAGTTACGCTTTAAATTACTAAGCATGTTAAACACAGCGCAACGCAGAGCGCCGCTAAGAGAAATCTAAGTATGATATATATCAGTTCACGCGAAACTAAGAAATCGCAGCAACAATAACTAAACAACTGAACTCAGGCGCTCTCTCTCTCTCTCTCTCTGGGCTTTTATAGTTTTCAACCGGCCGCCGAGAAATTTCTAGTACTTTTTGCTTCTCTAAATTACAGCAAAGCAATAAGAGTGTGGGATTACGGTTACAGTTAACATAGCGGTCAATTACATTTATTCAGTTTCAATACATATGACGGTAACACAGGGACTGGATCCAATGGCGATTTCTCACCAAATTACTGACATACCCATTTATTCAATGTTAAATACACTTGCCCCTGTGCTCTTATTTTTTTTCGGCATAGCTTCTCTTCAGATTTTTCACGTTACAGAAGAAATAACACAATTTTACTTATAATTCTACTAAAATTACGTATCTAAGTACAAAATTCGTAACAATAATATATTCTTCATCCCACTTCAGTTACATGTTACGTACACCTCGAAAGGTTTTTGGTTCATAACAACATTTTACAATCGTACTCATGAATTCTTATTAAATGCCTCCCGCAAAACGTTTGTCTTCTACCTTATGTAGGGTGTTCGAAAAAGAATGTCTGCAGGGTTTAATTCCTTGTTGTCTAAAGGTTTTATTCCTTAATATTGATCATAAACATGTATTTACAAATACAATTTTGAATTTTCTTCTTAATAAGGATCGAAAATTGTTTAATTTAATTAGAGACTTTACATTTGTAATTTCTTATTCATATATCTGAACTCCTTCTTTCGTAGTGAAACCTTCCATTCAGGCTGCCTGACTAAGATAGTACCCGAACATAATAAAGTAAAAGTAAACATCATCTCTTTAACGTGACTACATGGAGAAAAAAGTTATCCGGAAACGATATAGAGATGAATCGCTATATTCATTCTTTATTGCTTATATTGTTGACATTAAAATATCTGTCATTTGTTCTTCCCTTTTTATTTCACTGTTATTGCCTGATATTTGCTATGCTATGTTATTCATTGAGGATATTTATCATCCTGCCTCCCTGCGAGATTGCCATGCTCAGATGTTTTGCCATTCTGTCTAGCTTAAGTTTATTACCTTTGATATTAACGGTACTTTGCTTCATTGAGTGAGCACGTTTAGAATAGTATGTTTCTTGTTTAATAATTTAATGTTTTTTTTCGTATCATTTTTAATGTAATTCAACAAGCATCTCATCAATATATTCAATGATATATATCACAAATGGTTTTTCAATCATTTGCAGCTTTTACATTTAATAAAAAATGCTTCTAAGTCTCTGTATTACCTGGAAGGCACATGCCTTCATGAGCCGCTTAGAAAAGTGTTATGTTACCTGAGTCTAGCTCAGACGTTAGTTACATTGTTTGCGAAAAGATGGTTGTTGAAGGGTTTTATTAATGTCTCTGGTAAAATTTTAAATAAGTCCTTTTACTTCCTTGTGCGAAGTAAAGGTAGTATTGTTATCACGAAAAATTCCGGGTATCATTTTTCAACGAAAATGTCCATTTTGACAGCTGTCGAATGCAACCTGACGATGTTTTTATGTGATGTGACACTTATACGGGATGACAGAATAAAGGACTCTTTTTCCCCGAACGAATTATAAAACTGATTTAAAATGGATTCAGAAGAGATTTTTTTCGTGGCATCTATTTATACGTACTGACGTATGTCTGAATGTATCTCGCATAACTCAAAAAG
The DNA here is from genome assembly GCA_000611955.2 of Stegodyphus mimosarum. Taxonomy (NCBI): domain Eukaryota; kingdom Metazoa; phylum Arthropoda; class Arachnida; order Araneae; family Eresidae; genus Stegodyphus; species Stegodyphus mimosarum. The sequence continues at coordinate 325,286 of KK115971.1, read as the reverse complement.
GAGTAGCCTCAGAACGTTGAAGTTTTGTGTATAGGACTACTGAATATATATGTATATATATATCCACTCTGTTACTAGGATCAGTCAGCTCAGTTTTTTTAATTCTTATTTGTTGGTAAATTGCAGTCTCAACCATGGGGGTATATAACTAGTCTTCATAGTACTCGAACTTCCGTTTATTCGAGGAATGTTTCAGACTCGGCAGGGACCGTACTAGTACTGTCTTGTCTGCACCTTGACTGTGGGGTTGCAACATTGTTGGATGTTGTGGCTGTCCTTAGGGGAGAGTTGGTCTCCTTCGTTTCTCTGTGGAAGACCGACATTTCAGACGGCATTCCATCTTCGTCTGCACTTGTGGCTGCCGAGGTAGTGTCCGGTAGCAGTTTTGTCGTGGCCTATTGGGAACCGAAGGTGCTGCGCCCGCGCGCATGGTCTCCGGAGTATGGATGCTGATTCCTGAAAGGCCAATTCACAGCGTGCAGGAGTCTGTCCCTGGTAGTCTGTTTACTATAGGCTGCGAAAGCTTTTATGCGAGGCAACATGTAATTTCAGTCCAATTAACTTCTTCAATTTAAGCTTCAGTAGACATAATTTTCTGAAGAACTCAGATGTCTAAAAAACTGCTCTCTCTTCGAAAGAATCACGATTAATTTTGAATTATGAAATCTTGCCGAATACTTCTTTGAGGACAACTTTGCACTCGTGATATTTCGCAGATATTAATGAGAGCGAAGTTTTGAGTAAACTGATTGGTTAGATGGGAAGATATCATTATAGACTCTTCTCTTTCTTGTTTATCTTTGCAAGAAGTCCAATGCCTAGCGAGTTGTACAGATATGAGTTTCTTTACTTTATATCAAACTTCTTAAGACATTTTTGTCGCAGATTTCCGTGTAATGGCGCATCATGGCGCCATATCCCGTCTAAAAATTAAAATTTAATGAACCTGAAATGCATAGACCCTTAAAAATATCATTCAACTGGACTGCTCAGCATCTTTATTCCACGTAAGTCCAATTGAATATGTTTGAAATGGATTAGGAAACCGAGTTGCAGAAAAGAGCTTTCGCGAAAGAACGTCCGGGGAATAAGATCAGCTCGATAGAAGCTAAATAGAAGTAATCGTCAGTTAAATCTTGATGATTTTATAACATTTATGCAGGAACTTCATAATTCTATCTTATTTCGAGGTTATCAGACATCGTTGTGATTGTCTCGAGCAATAATAATAGCTGGAATCCTTTAATTTGTCCTCTGTGCTTCAGCGTGAATATTTTGGCTGTTTTATTGTGCAAGATCTGCAGCATGTTGGTTGAGTAATAAAGAATCTGTCAGAGCATTGTAACATACATAACTTAACATTGTAACACGCTTTATAAAGAAATGCTTTATAATGTTCCTTGATTACTTTGTCTAGGTATAACATCGAGGAACTTCGCTGAGTTCCAATAGTTAGATGTGAAAAGTGTTAAAATACCCTTTTATGCAATCAAAGAAATAATAAGAGTTAATTGTTAGCCCCTTCTTGGGCTTACAGGAAAGCCTCCTCATGGAGTTTTAAATCAGGATGAGAAAATAAGAAACTAAATAGACTTAGCCGAAGCTAGATTAGATAGACTTAGCCAAGGCTAGACACAAAGCTAAATAGACATAGCCGAAGCTAGACACAAATACCTAACGTAGTTGGTCCTTAAATTAACCTAGTCGGCGATTATCAACAGGCACGTATTATACGGCCTAGCGTAGTAGATTCAAGAACAAATAGCCAGAAGGCAAACCCGCGCCACTAAGGACTCCGAAGCACTCTCTCTCGAAGTAGGTTGAACTTTCTTTAAATACTTTTTCTAACTCCTTTGCATTCAACGATATTCTAAAAACTCATTCTGGAGGGAAACAAGAATTGAAAGGGTTTCAAAATTAAAAATAACTGGTATAAAATTAAAATACACCTTACAGGAATTATTGTGTGTTAGAACAGAGTTTAGTTATAGTTTAGTGTTGTTGTTGTCGTGTTCATTACTACATGGAAGAAAGATTGCCAGAGCCTACTCCGAACGGAGGTTGGACTTCAATTTTCCACCCTCAATTTTGAGGGAGAGCTCCTCGGGGGGGGGGAATCCAGGGGTCTCCCATCCCTCTCCTCTCCCACCAATCCACACGAAAGGACTTTCGGCTCGCCGCATATTTAAAGTGCCGCCATGCCGCACCGACACTATACATTTACAAACATCCATGTCTTCTCCGGGATTCGAACCCGGCCCCTTCGGTATCGTAGTAGGCTCTCCTAACCACTATAACATCTGGGCGACATAGGTTAGTGTAATCATACTTATCATGGCTTAGGTTAAGTTAAAACAATATCTTCCTGCATATGCACCTGAACAATTACTTATAGTGCTCAAAGCTGTCCGAATGACGGTCATTAGTGGCCAGTCACATAGCAGAACGGCGAACATATGATTTAACACGCTTGTCAATGTGTCTGCGGGAATTTCTGGATATCCAATTTCATGCACTATGCAACACACTTCAAGGTCCCTCACGGTCATTTTAACTTAATATTAATACGTCATTCGTCACGCATTACAGACATTACTCTACCGAGATGTGTTTAGTAAATACGATGCTGCATATTGAAAAAACAAATACAACTTGGAAACCAATTCGCAGATATCCCCTTATAAGGTATTTCTCCCGCCTTCTTCGCATGCCTTCGTGGTGTAGTGGTCTGCATGCTCGACGCGTAACCGAGCAGTCCGTGGTTCGATTCCCGGCGAAGGCGTTGCATATTTTTCATGTCTCCTGCTTCCAAAAAAAAACCTAATGTCTCTACACTGGCGCCCGAACTAAAAAGGTGGTGGATGATGATTCTCCACCACCGCAATTTGGCGATTGGGTCCCCCAAACCCCAGTCGCCCTTTAAAAAGGGGGAGTATATAAGGTATTTCTCCTGCCTTCTTCGCATGCTTTCGTGGTGTAGTGGTCTGCATGTTCGACGCGTAACCGAGAGGTCCGTGGTTCGATTCCTGGCGAAGGCGTTGCATATTTTTCATGTCTCCTGCTTCCAAAAAAAAAGAAAAACCTAATGTCTCTACAACCTATTTTTCTGCTCTTCATTTCACACGTAATTTGTAATGAGGAGTTTTTGTCTCTTATTTTTGAAATTTATAATCAAAACAATTTTAAATAGTTTAATCCAATTTTTCATTTGACTTTATATGCTTTAATATAATACTGTAAACAACTGAAGCATTAGTAACGTTTTAGAGAACACAAACTTAAATCGCTAAATTCTTTTTATTCGTTTATGAAATGGATATGTTCTCTAATAGAGTTAAAGAAATTCGGGATTTGCCGCTTCAGTTATGCAGCAAAATTTGGAACACAAAATTTAGTTCTGGGATAGGATACTGAAAATTTTTTTTTTTTAAATTTGAACGTAATAGTACAGATAGCCATTCAAACCGCAGTTGCTCTGTATTAGGAACTCTCCGAAAATATACAGCTTTTTGTTAGAATTTGATCTGATGGAATAACAGCTCCACATTCAGTTTCTTAGTTTCCGCTTTGAAACCGAATGCATGTGCATTATATCAAAACTTTCTTCCTGAAAATCCTTTGAAATTGTATTCTTATTTTATAAAATGCACATTCATCCCAAAAATAACTGTTTGTTTGGCTTTGGGAATACTATATAATACCTGCAGCATTATATGCGAGCAAAGAATCTGGACAATACTTGTAAGTATGCGTTGCTAGAAAAACAGAGAAACAGGATGTAAGTCCTTCCGCCATCACGAAAGAAAAATACGTAATGCAGAATTTTTTACGCCAGATAGAAGTCATTCTGTGCCCTTAATAAATTCATGAAGTTTCGGTAGAAAATGTACATTTAAAGAAAAATAAAATGATAGCTTGAGTGTACAGCATTGAAGTTTTCAAAACTGATTGTGTTTTGTTACTTAAATTGACAAATTTAAAATTGTTTTGAGGAGCCTTCTTTATTTGAAATAAAATAATAATAATTAGCATTCAATGATACATATTTAAACTTTTATTACAGCTGCATAGAATTCTAGAATGTATAGAAAAATTTTAGACATTTCTACAATGTCCAGAGAAATTAAGCCAGCTTTTTTCTTCTTCAAATATTAGGGTTTTAATTTGTTTTTAGTTACAGTAAAATATCAGTGATTTCAATGTTTTTGGATATATTTTATTATAACTAGCTTTCAGATTTGTTTATATATATACTAGCTGAAGTACCAGATGGCAGTTAAGTTAGACTGAGAGTAATGTATCTAACAACAATGAGAACGATAGCGCTGTAATCCTTCTCTAGTAACGATGCAAAAAATGCGATTCACCGTCATACATTTTTAAGTCTTCTCATGCGATATGGAATCCAGATAAAAATTTCGATTAAGCAAAACTAATTTAACTACTTTTTAAAGAAATAATTGATGAATATAAAAATATCTGTGGCAGCCTTTAAGAAATTGATGGGAAGTCAAAAGATCAGCTGTTTTTAAATATTTTGGGATTTTACTGTTGCACTGAATTTTATATGATATAAATGAGAAGAACGTGATATTTAATAAATAAAGTTAACACATAAAAATTAATAACAAAAAAAATCTGCTAGCCATCTTACTAATGAACTGATGAAAGCCTGAAAACAATTTAGAACTGTATAACACTTAACATTCATCGAGAATTCTAAATGTATACCAAGATACAGTTTTTAAACTTTTTGTGATATTTTTGTTGAACTGTATCTGCCATAAGTGCGGAGAAAACGATTTTTAAAGCGAAAAGGACAAAGATATGCGTCAGCAAGAGTGAGGTGGAAGAGCAGACTGGTAAACTGCAACCTCAGCGAGAGCTTAAAGAAATTTAACAAATCCTTTTGGGAAACCATTAAGATCTGAAACTTTTCAGATTTTCGTAATCTTTCATTTTTCTTTTCATGTGGTAACGGGAATAGATTTAGCATTTTTGAAAGAAACATTGCAGCAGAAAACAAAATTTGATTACGCGACCTTTCAGTTGTATCAAGATATCTTTGAAAGCATAAGTCAGAAAACAAACGAAAGATTTAATATTTTATATCCAAGAAAGAGAAAATGGAAAGGAAAACAAGTAGGAATATTCCTACGTCGAAGGAAAAAAAAGAACTAGAAATAATTCGAACACAGACGAAAGCAGGACAGAATCACGTACCACTCTACCTGCGAAGTCAGTTTTATAAGAATGCCATGACAACAACAACCATAAAAGCAACCCAGAAAGGGAGATAGCAAAACACCTGCATATGTCATAGTACATGCGTATTTTTAAAGAACCTAGAAAGATACAAACAAATATGTGGAAATCATATAGTATATATCTTTGACAGAATGATAATGTAATCTAATAAAAATATTAATAATGTTTAGGAGTTCTTATAATTAATAATAATATTAAGGCGAAGCTATTTCCTTAAAAGCAATTTAATGCCGTTTCAATGTTCTTTCTCTGAATAACAAGCTGTTTTATGCAGTCTAAACGCGGTTTCTGATTGCTGCTACAGCCCTGACTTTTAAATTCTGAACGAAAAAAAAGTGAGATGGGAAGATATGAATTTTTATAGATGCTTAAAATGAGCTCACTGTTCGCTCAGAGTTACAGAAAGATTGTGGAAGAATGGAACATATCGCCATTGTAACAAAAGGAAAGTGTGTAGAGATATTATGATTTTTTTTTGAAGCAGGGGACGTGAAAAACGAGTAACGCCTTCGCCGGGACTCGAACCACGGACCTCTGGATACGCACACAGCGTGTTGACCACTACACCACGAAGGCATGCAAAAAAAGGTGGGAGATACTCCCCCTTTTAAAGGGCAATTGGGGTTCAGGAAACACAATCGCCAAATCTCGGTGGTGGAGAATTATCATCCATCATCGTTTTGGATCGGGCACCAGTGTAGAATCATTAGGATTTATTTTGAAAGCAGGAGGTGTAAAACAATGAGCAATGCCCTCACCGGGACTCGAAAGTGTGGACCTCTCGAATACGCGCCGAGTGTGCTGACCATTACACCACGAAGGCATGCAAAAAAGCTGGGAGAAATACCTTACAAGTTTATATTTTAGAGATTAAATTAAGAAATATGTATTTATTTCTTTAAATCAGCATCAGAAGCAGAAAAAAATTACAGTCGGTATATTTACAAACGTAAATCATATATTGCATTTAGAGAAGGACAGTAAGACAAATTTTCTTCAGGCACCATTAAAGTGTAAATTTCTTAATGATACGAGAGTTTACAAAAACCAGGATCATAAAAGAGAATATCTAAATAACTGTCAACGAGCTCATCTTATTTTCGCACAGAAATGGGGACACAGCCGTGGAAAGACTTTAAAAATATTATCTTGATTTTAAAACTCAGAAAATAAATTTTGAGTTTATTTTAGGTAACCCAAAATTTATTTTTAGAGTCTCCTTCAGAAAGTGACGCTATTTAGAAAATCGAAAAATGGAAAATGTTAAACAATGTTGAATGTTTTATCCATACGTAACTTTACAGGCATTTAAGATGTTTAACTTATTCCGTATAGCAATTAAACAGTCTCTTAGTGTTCATACTAATCCCAAAAAATGATGCGACAGAAAGCTCTGATTAGCAACAGGCTTCCGATTAGTAACATTCCTATTATTAATTAGTAATATTATGCAATTAGTAATAGGCCCATTCTGGTATATTATAACGTTGTTGTCTGACAAGCGAGAAATACGACAATTTGAGGTTTAAAATTGGATATTATTCTTCCTTAAATTAGCATTATATTTAGTAGCATTCTCAATTCATTCATTTTAAGGTGATCTGAAGCGGGTCAATTTCTCCGGTGAATGAAAGCAGACAAAAATTTGCCAGATCCTGAAGTCGACAGCAATGTAAATTTAGATTTGCAAGTATTTTAGCTTTATTTTCTCAACATTAAATTTATGATGAAAAATAATTAAAAAATATTAATTGCTGTTTCAAATTAATTAAATTGTTGTTGTTGAAAATGAAATACAGTTAATATTATCCTCGTTTCTGCTGAATCAATTCACATTTATTCCTGAAACAAATGTTCCGACATTAGAAATGAAATCTGTTGCTGAAACAGAATGATTTTAAAGGTTTTCAATTTACAAGTTCAATTGCATGAGGTTCCAATTACTTTTAAGTATAAAAAATAGTAATTGCTGAAATATATGTATTTTTTCTTTAATTTTAAATGAAAGCATAAAAAAATTAATTTTTTTTCTAATGATTATTATTAATGAACTAACATCATTATTACATGTCGAATTTACATATATTTTAAATCTCTAAATAGAAAGTTAAAAATTAATTAGAATTGCAGTGAATTATATTCAGTGATAAGAGGTTATGGAAAAAAATAAATACTACATTTCTGCCATAAGTTAGTATAATTAATTTCATAACCAAAAGAAGTATTAGACGCATCTAAGAAGACGTTCCACTAACCATAACATTTCTAATTACTTACTCATTAATTAATACGCCTGATATTAGTTTTTTAAATTGAATGGTATAAGATGATATATTCTTAGCTATATTTACATACGTTGATAGAACGCAATAACTCAGACACGGTAGAATTTAGTTCATTAAACTTTAATAAAAGGCTATGCACAAAATTTTTAAAAAGGATTTGCAGTTCCTTTGAAAAGAACCTTTTTACAAATAAATATTACTTCTTCCTCGGAGCATACAAAAGGAGTTTTATTTATATTTTTTTTTATATTTTACTCTCCTCACAAATGACTCCCTTAACTTCGGAATGCTAAAGAAAGTAATTATTATCCTCCATTTTGAATGGTTTGCATCGATTTTCTCATTGGCATGACTTCGTTGAAATCTCCTGAAAGAAGACCGCAGTTAATTTCATAAAAGTATATTAAATTTGCATTTATTGCATTGCAGCATTAGGAATTATAATTTTAAAATTTTCTTTCTTTAATTCATTTGTTTAGTTTTAAATAGAAATTTAAATCCATACAGGAATATTGTTACAACACATCATCTCAGGTACCTCTTAGAAAACACATACTCACATTGAAATGACGCTTTTCTGTATAATAAACCATTCTACACCTTATGGAAATAGTATTTCATGTCTTCTTAAATAAATGCTGAACTTTCAGGATCATGTGAAAGAACAGTATGGAAATCAGCGTAATAGAAGAGAAACTATCGTGGAGGATTCTAATGCTACACATGGGGGAAAAACACAAAACTCTTACACTTCCTACATTTCACAAGGTCTTGATAGAGTGGCTAAAATTCATCGGTCTTGTAAACTTAGCTTTCGTGAGTGTGAGTCCACCGCAAATATATGTATCTATGTATATATATAT
>KK115971.1:266872-316835 GCA_000611955.2 Stegodyphus mimosarum | reverse complement strand
TAAAGTATGGGGGGATACAGCAACCTGGTACTTTAGAGATATAGCGACAATCTTATTGAAGGCGACAATAGTAACATTTAGTAATTGAATTCAGAAAACACGTGAACATAACAGTTGTAATTAACATAAAGACGATTCATAAGTATAAAAAGGAATAAGAAGAGAAAGTCGGCTAATAGTATCATAAGAAACGGAATATGTTAACCTTGCCTAACGTGTGTAACTTTTCCTTTGTAACTTTCCAAGGGCATTTTTCTAGCAAGATATACTTTTATTAAAATTTTCCTTGACACAGGCAGCTTTCTTTCACAAGATCATCTAGTCTTTAATTTTCTTAATAACCAATAATATCTAGATTAATTGTACTGTATTGAACGATTAATAAAAGCACAAAATTTTAACTTTTAAAAATATTAATTATACAAAAGTTTTTTTTTCGAACTTTCGCATTTGTGAATACATTTCGAACACTAAAAAGCATTTCATAAAAAATTGCTATATTTTCTTTCCGCTAAAAATTGGCTCAGGTGATCTAATTTTGCGTCACGTAAATTAGACATCAGCAAATTCTAGTCTTAATAAAAGACCTCAGGACTTATTAGGTATTTCAAAAAATTCTTTTCTCCAGCGCATAAGCAGATGACAAGACTATAAATTCCGAGATAAAAACGTAATATCGTCTTCGCATTCCTAGCATCATAACTCAATTATGCTTCAGATCAAGAAATTATTGAGAAAAGGAAATATGATCAAAAGCTAATATTTCTTTTCTATTATTTCTGTTCTAAACTATCCCCTGTTTTCAAATAATTTTCTGGAAATGTATTTTCTTTTTTAAACCATGTATATGGTATGAATGAGTATTCTAATAATTCTAATATTGTACTTATTTATTTTTTAATATGTTTAAACTTTATTCAGCAGCATAATTCTTTACTATTTCGTTAAGATTTTCTTTAAAAAAAGTTTCCCAATTATTCTATCCTTATCCCTCAATTTAGCCAAAACTATTAGGTTGCCTTTTATAAAGGTTTTTATTTTAATTTCTTAGAATATGCATTATTAAGCAGATATCCACTCTCGATAATGCTAAATTTATTATCATTTATATGGTTTCTTGTAGTAGGACTCGCTTTTTACTACCTTGTACGAAGTGAAGAAAGTATTGTAATCGCGAAAAACTCCATATAACATATTTCAACAGAAATATCCATTCTGATCGCTATCGAATGCAACGTTTTTGCATGAAATCTATACCTAAGGACAGAATACAGGACATATTTCCTCAAACGAATGGTAAATTGGTTTAAAATGAATTCAGAAGAGATTTTTTCATAGCGTCTTCTGCGTACGTACGTATGTATGTGTGTATGTATCTCGCATAACTAAGAAACAAGTAGCCTCAGAACGTTGAAATTTTGTATATAGGACTGCTATATCATGTAGAAATGCACCTCCTTTTTAGTTGCAATCGGGCGCACCAAAAGTATATAAATATACACTCACTCTGTTACACGGCTCAGTGAGCTCAGTATTTTTATTCTTATGTGTTGATAAATTGCCCATTTTTTGCTTTACAAATGATTGAATTATGTTATTCTTTTCCTCGAGTTAAGAGTTTTTATGCCTTAATAAATCTGTATACAGTAGTTCTAGAATTATTAACAATTTAAAAGTTGTTTTAGTGCGGCTAAGCCTAATTACTTTACCATAGCAGTCATATTTGTTTAGAGTTGAAACTTAGCAGAATAATGGATTTGTAGCCAATCTAAAGAAACTAAGCTTCGCAACAACGAAGATAACGCCTTCTCTTATTATTGCCAATTAAATCATACTTAATCCATTCTGAAATTTATTCCAGGATATAAGTGCTTAAGATTTACTTCGTAATTTTTAATGTAGATGTTTTGAGTTTTTACGTATTTTTGCCTTGCCGGGAATGGAGAACTCAATTAATTGAATTAGAAATACTGAATCGCCTCTGAAAAACTGTTTCTTTCCTTTTTTTTAACTTCTTTTATACATCGTTTTAGATTTATTATAGTATTTGAAGAGAACATGTGGCAACGATTAGATAGCTCTTCATATGATATAATTTTTGTGCATTCTGAGTTATAAAATGAGTCAGACGTAACGCTGTTAAGTGAAACTAGCGCCAGAGTGTCGCTATGGTAAACAAATATATCGAATTTTAAAGAGTGCATTCATTTTATTGTGGTTTATGCGCTATCGACGAAATAGGTTTAATTCAATCCAATAAGTTTAAATGAAATGCAAACAAAAATGGGTATAATGTAATATTTCATAGAAGTAAGTCATGTGGTGCATACATCAGATATTTTCTCTCTATTTAAAACTGTTTGTTATTAAGAAACGAACTGCTTTCCTTTATTATTTCAGAAATGCTTGGCAGTAAAACAATATTTCGAAACATTTTCCGTTTACTTCAGAATCTCAATGTTCATGGAAGCAAGAAGACAAATTCTCGCTTCAATTTTGTACAATCTTAAAAAAAAAAATCTGATGTGTGCATCACATGACTTTCTTGTACGGAATATTAAATTATACCCATTTTTATTTGCATTTCATTTAAGCTTATTGGATTGAATTAAATCTACTTCGTCGATAGCGCATAAACCACAATAGAATAAATGCACTCTTTAAAATTCACTGTATTTGTTTACCACAGCGAAACAAATTATGTATAGCATCTGCAGAACTGCCTAACCATGTTCTATTCAAAGACTGTAATAAATCTAAAACGATGTGTGAAAGAAATTAAACAAACAAACAAACAACAGCATAAAAAGAAACAGCTCTTCACAGCCGATTCAGTATTTCTCACTCAATTATCTCAGTTCCCACTTCACAACAAGGCAGATATACATAAAATCTCAAATATCTATAATAAAAATTACGAAGTAAATTTTAAACACTTATTTCATTGAATACATTCCAGAATGTATTAAGCATGATTTAATTCGCAATAATAAAAGGCGTTATCTTTGTTGTTACGAAGCTTAGCTTCTCTAGATTTGCAATAAATCCAATAGTCTCCTAAGTCTCAAATGTAACCAAATATGGCTGCCATGGAAAAATTAGTAGCCTTAGGCTCACTTAGTTTTAAATTGTTGATAATTCTACAAGTCTTGTGTTCGAGTTTTTTCTGGTACTATTTACTGTTATATTTGAAACACACAAGAGTTACAGTCTAAATGTTGTTTTATCATGTATGTCACAAACTTTTACACCCATGCAGTATTTGCGATAGTCATGTGATTTAGAGTTGTTATCCTAATTTTGTCTTACATGTGTCATTGAACTTTAAAACTTAAAAACTTTAATTGGTAAAAACTCCAACAAGAAAATGGTGCCGTGACCAGGATATTTTCTTGTTGGAGTTTTTACCAATTGAAGTTTTAAAGTTCAATATTCAATAACACATGTAAGACAAAATTCGGATAACAACTCTTAATCACATGAACTATCGGAAATATTGCATGGGTGTAAAAGTTTGTGACATACATGATAAAACAACATTTAGACTGTAACTCTCGTGTGTTTCAAATATAACAGTAAATAGTACCAGAAAATACTCCAACAGAAGGATTTAAGATTGCGTTGTGTTATATTTAATATAATATAAACTTATAAAACGTTCAAGTTTTAATTAATCTATTGGGTCCAGTGTTCTAAGTTAAAAGTGAAGACATTACAAGTTAAGTGAAATTAAATATATGATTTATTAGAGATAAACTGATTTAGTACAAAATTATACATTGGGTGATTGTGGTGTTGTTCAAAATAAAATAAAATTTCTCATACCGTTATTCAACAAGTACAATACATAACCGCTTCCATGAAGATACGTGCTGCCCTTAACATCATACAAGGGATGGAAACTTCTGCCACGTCACAGCGCAGCCACATTATAGCTAGAAAGGAAAAGAATGAAAGTTAGTAAACTGAGCAGGTAATGGTAGCCTCGGAGCCTTCCGCCCCTTCTATGTGGGATTCGTCCTCATTGCGTCGCCCAACATAGGTGGTTTTCTCTCCTCCATTACTTCAGACATCTCACGGAGACGGCTACTGGGGACGAGCGACTGCTATCTGGTCTGGTGACACCTTTCCTTCTCGCCGTCTGCCAAACGTCTCCTCTCTCGTAGATTGCTGCAAGCCTTTTTCTTCCTTCCGCCAAATACTCGTTTGGCGATCTGAGATGGTACCAATCAAGCCAAGTTCACGGCAACCCAAGAGGAAAGAATGCACACAGGAAGGTGAAGCAAGGGAGTTCGTATGCCGGATGTTGACGAATAATCGCCGATCCTCCAAGGTCATCAACCTGTCAGCAGGAGCTAGCCTCGTCGAAGGGTTCCAATCCAGCATGGTGAACGCCTGCAAGGAAGCGAATCACCCCGACCCCTCAACCTTGGCGTAGCGTAGTGGCATACAAAAAATAACCGATCCAGCAGGGTGCAGATTTCTCACTTGATGACAGATATTTCCCAGACCACTGTCTGCCAGAAGGAGATAGCGTCAAAACAAAGTCATAAATCTTGATTTCCCAAAAGGCAACGTAAAAAGGTTTTCGAAAAGTATTAAGGATTTGTTTTTAAAATACTAAATTAATACAAGACCGAAGAAAATTACTTCAATTAAAATATAATAATCACATAGGAAAAATTTTATGTTTTCCACAACACCAAACACGGCCACTATAGTCAGAAAATATGGATCCCAATTTAGCAGAAAAGGGGGTATGTTAAACTTAATTAAACTTTAACACCAACTTGTGTAAGCAAAAACTTTAAAAGAGCTTAAAAAATTGACCTTAAGGGTCAACTTAACAAGAGATTAACATTAAGCAAACAAGTTAAGAATAAGTATTAACTAAACAAAAAAATTTAAATAGTTAACCAAACTACCTTAAGGGAAAGAAAAATTAATTACTCAGGCAACTTAAATCAGAGTTAACCAAAACTGTCACAAAAATTAAATGACAACAATTACTTTTCAACAAGACAAATAAATTTAAGATCAACTACAAAATAAAAACAAATTAATAACCTTTAAGTCTGATAACAGAATTAAGATAAACATTACAATTACCATATTAACGTAATTCAATAATTTTTAAAGCAAAAAATGGATGATTTACCAACATATAAAAATAATAAAACTGAGCTCACTGAGCGGAGTAACAAAGTGGATATACAAATATATATATATATGCATAAGTGTATAATACTTTTGGTGCGGCCGATTGCAACCAAAATAGGAGGTGCAGATGTACATGTTATAGCAGTCTTATATACAAAATTTCAACGTTCTGCGGCTACTTGTTTTTGAGTTATGCGAAATACATGCATACGTACGCACAGGCGACACGAAAAAGTCTCTTCTGAATCCATTTTAAATCAGTTTTGTAATTTTTTGGGGGTAAAGATTCCTTTTTTTCTGTTCCTTCGTACGGATGTCACTCAAAACTATCGTTAAATTGCATTCGATAGCGGTCAAAATAGATGTTTTTGTTGAAATATGATACCTGAAATTTTTCGCGATTGCAATACTTCCTTTTTATTTCGCACAAGAAGGTATAAAATGTGCCACGTATTTCAAGTGATAATTACTGGGTATTAGAGAGTAAAATATTAATTTCACTTTAATAAACCAAAAAAAATTAAGACGAAATTATCTACTGTTGCAAAATATTATTCCAGACATTTTAATTAAATTGAATGTACCTAAATTTTTTAAAGTGCGTCCAACAACAAGTAACAAAATATAATCTTTGACCACATTGAGCATCTATTATTTTCCCTAAGGTCCGATGATTTTAATTTAATCACAGCATTTCGTTATCAAACATTTCTGGTAATTTTTCATACTGCAGCAAAATAAACTACTTTATAATGAAATTCATAATATTTTCCCTAAAGAATGGTATAGTTTTTAATCTACAAAAATGTTAGAGAAAAGCTGGGATTTTAAAATGCCCATTCCGAAAGAAGCAAATTCCTTGATTACTAGAAAGACACCTGAAGTACTGCTAACGAAAGCCATCTAACTGCTCTTCGAAATGGATTGGCACATTTCCTATCGTAACGTGTTCTCCTAGTCCTAATAAATCCTCATCGAGTTCTCTGTACGTTCCATTCTAATACAGATATATCTTTTTGTACTTGTCCATACCAACCTCAGGATGTTCTGGATGTGTTTTCTTTCTCTTTTTTTTACGAAGGTAAGGGAAAAGATAGCAGCAAAATATCTGATAGTTAGAAAAGAATAGTTGGCTACCCTTTCGGATACCATGATCACGTGACTACTCAGAAGGGAGATGTACACAAAGGGGGGGTCGTGATTTGAAGCGAGCAACCTCTCTTCTTTTCCCCTTCGTACGATTTTCTCCTCAGCGATGTAACAAATCAATTTCATGTTTCTGCGAGTTGACCGGAGATTAGTTTTCCCTTGCGTATTATGTGTCCTTTTGATCCACGGTCCGCATCTGGTCATGTCATGTCCTTATAATTATAGATCCCGACCCTAATAATCTTGCTGCAAGTAGGGAAGAATAGCATGTTCAAGTCTGCCAATTGGTTCTTATGCGAGCTAAAACTAGAATCGTCTTTGAACATAGGTCCTTATCAATGTGTTCGTTTTGCCCACTCATAATTACATTTTTCTGCACGCAAAAGAAAAGTTAAGTTATCGTATGACTTTTATTGATTTAAAAAAAAAGTGAACTGAAGTTCACATTTTAGCACTAAAAAGTGTAATATGATATTAAATAAAAATAAATAAAATGATATACAAAGTTTTGTAATTTGATCTGTGCATTGAGCTTGAACTCGTTGCAGGTGCATTCTAAGGGAATAATTTAAGAATGAGGTACATATTTCAAAGATATCTCAAACAGTTTTAAAAGATCTTTTAAGTTTTTCTATTTATTTATTAATTTATTCATTAATATTAAATTTATTACTTCAAAATAGTTTTTAATTTAACAAATGTTTCAGAAAAAAAGCGCAACATACATCCACAACACAAATGTATTAGCCCAAAGGCGCAATTTACCCAGAAAGGTATTAATTTCGTTTCGGTATTTTGCGTCGTCCACTATAAAACGGCACTTCACTTTTAAAATTCTTGCCACCAAATAAAGCCCTCCATTATATATAAAGAAATTAAATAATGAAAAATCCGCATGAATGTATGTATGTTTCTCGCATTGTAAAAGCACAACGGCACCTAGAGACTTCAGATTCTGAATAACGTAGTCCTCAACTCAAATATGGGCATCTGGAAGCCCAAATTTGGAATCTGGATTTGTTTTATTATCCATTTCACATTTTGTAAAACTTTAATGAAATTTTGGGTTAAAAACCTCAACGATTTCATACCCGTAAGACTATCTATGCAAAATTCTAAAGAAAAGATATGTTTAAAATATTTTTTTTAAATATTTTTAAATATTTTGTGATACTGCTGTTTAATTGAATTTTAAGATTTAAGGGCGAAGATCATGATATTTAATAATTACGTGTAACAAACAAAATGTTAGAAAAACGCTCTTTTGAACGTAATATAAAATCTGAAAGCCTTCAGATATTTTATATATATATAGATAAATTCACTAATTTTTTAAAATACTTGATATGTGTTTATGCATTTTTTCAATAGCTGTTTTCGGAATTTAAAGTAAACAGATCCAAATAAGACATCTTTAATCTCAAAGTACTGCAGAAATTTAAAATTAAACCTTCATAATCATAAAAACTGCAATTTCTTACACATTTAACAAAATTACCTTTTTAAAAACTATTGCATCGCAAAGGGGAGGCAAAGAATGTAAAGAAAACATATTTTCTAGGGAACACAAGTTAATATAATCTTGCAACCTAGGTTTAAATAAACTTTGTTTTGAATTTAAAAATGGTCTGGATTTTGCAATATGATTAAGAATTTTAAATATGTATATATACATAAAATGTTGAGGCGGAAACAAATTCTGAAAGAAAAATTTTAAACATTCTAAGTGCATTATATGGAATTTAAAAAATGATTTTTAATTTCTTCACATTTTCTTTACTTTAGAAAACATAATCTTTTACTTTAAAGGAGTTTTAAATTCTAGTTTACATATTATATATATATTAAAAGGTAATAAAGCATCCGTATCATTAAGTACAAAAACTGCACTTTAAAATGAAAGAGTATTTGAGTAAGTAATTAAACAGAGGGAATCAAAATGCTAGTGGTATAACATTAGGAATGATGGGGAGTCACTAAAAAAAGAAAAGCATCGTTTTGCCATTTATAACACTAGAGTGAGCAAGAAAGGAATCGTGGAATATTTTTAAATGAAGAATTTAAGAAATGATTTAAAGAGAAAATGCATTCCTATTTTCGAAAGGTGAGCTAAGAATATTTTCAATTAAAAATTACAGAATTGTAGTACAAAAAAAGAGCCATAAAATCTTACTTTTAGAAACTTCGCCTGCATATTATATATTATTATCATATTGTTGTTAACCGTCTTAGTTTCACTTAGTTTTAGCCTATGTTACAAATTAGTGAAAACGTTATTTTAATAAAACTCGCTTTCGTAGAAATGTATTTGAAATTACAAATGCAATGTAATGTTTTATTATGTAGCATATATTGCACCTTCTGGGGCATGTGTGCCTTAACATTCAATTTAGAACTGTATATGAAAAATACATATTTTGCAATAGTTATTCTTCTACTAGCAATTTTTTTAAATAATTTTATCATCAAACTACTCTTTTATACATTCATGTGAATTGCTCCATCCATTCAAGATGGTGTATAACACAATTAATCCCCACATATTGATTTTGAATTCGTATTAATTAATTTAAAGAATAATTTGGCATAATTTTCTTATTTTTGTTGAAAAAATACTACATCAGTTTTTTGGAAATCAAACAAAATGTATCGTCTAATATATGCTGATACAGCGATCTGTTTTTATCAGTCAAAATACTGAGAGAAACTGAGATTTCATAGATGCATAAATGCAAACCATTTTTATACACACCATTGAAAATAATTAAGGGATATTATGATTTTGGATATATAGAACTGCAGTTGAGGAAATATTTTGTTGACTGATATATAATGTATGAGTATTGTCAAATATGAAAAAAGAAAACAAAGCAACAAACAAAGAATAATTAAATTTTGTTGGTGATATTTGTCATTGAATAAAAAAAGCATAATTTGTGCATATTATGTAAACAAATTAAACATAAACAAACAAACAAATAAAACATTTCTTGGATGGGTTTTAATAAAGGGTATTTTTTCCCCTGACCGAAAGGAACATCGTATACCACTAAGAGGCATGTAAATAATGAAGTTATCAATGAAGGACTGAAGCATTATTCCCCACCTCTGTAGAAGACGGCTTTCAAATTGTTAAATTGTTTTTGAGGGGGATAAGCGATTAGCAACCCTTCTCCCAAGAATGTCCCAAGCGTGTTTTTTTTGGGGGGGATCATATCTGGAGAACATGCTAGCCAATCTCTTCGAAAGATTCCTTCTTGAAAAGGAAACTGTCCATTAGCTGAGCACAGAGTGGCATCCACGAGAATTAATTGATCCCCAAGTGCAGCAGCTTAAAGGGCCATAACAGGTCTGATGATCTCATCCCTGTATGGCTGAGCCGATCCTGATAATATGTAGATAGGTGGGCCATTGATAGAAATACTGACCCAGGAAATCACTTTCTTTCCACCAAATCATACGTTTTCATACACAAATGCAGGAGTATTCCGCGTATCAGGTTTTCTCCAGATTAGAATACGCCTATTGTTAGGTTGTACATTAATGCGAGACTCGTCCGTGAAGAGCACTTTGCTCCACTCATCTCTTCCCCCCCTGAGATGCTCCTGTGCCCACCTTCTGTGGGTAACACCTTGGCGCTGTGTCAAAAAACACGAACGATAGGCCTGCGAGCATACAAACTCACATGTTGGAGTGGGAATCGAACAGTTTGAGTCTAAATTCTGGTATCAATAATCCCCTGAAGGTGCTGTTGCAAGATAGTGGCCTTCATAGTGAGATTTCTTCTGGCCGTTAGAGTTAAATACCGATCCTCATTTTGTGTTGCCGCACGTGTACGACATTGTCCTAATCTCCAGCGAACACTTCCAGTTCTAAAAACTGATTTCACATTTTGAAAATGACCCTTTGAAAAACTCCTAACACTTCTGCTACAACGGATTGGGTTTGATCCGTCTCTAAACGACCGATGCTCCCCTAAGGCATTTTGAGCCATCGTATCATTGTTACAAAACATTCAAAGCATGTCAATTATTTTTAATCTCCTCTTACAAAAGGAACGCTTCAGGTCATTTTTTACTCCTTATCTAAAACGCGTAGTTTTTGACGCCGTATGCAAAATTGCATATTTCCACCTTTGTAAACGTTATAATTTTCCTTTTTATTCTCTTCTGTTTCATTTTTATTAAAAAATGTCGGTTGCGTGATTCTTTCATAGCTAACTCACACTATCTCTTAATTGTTTAGAGCAGTGCATTTATACATGTTCATATATATTTGTGAAAATTGGTTCTGTGAAACTGGCATTTTAGAATGGTCAACATAGAAAATAAGTATAAATTTTCCTTTTAGTTAACCTGTGTTTGTGTCAGATTCAGGTATTTGCACATAAATTCCTCATTCAATATTTCCTCATAAGTTCCATATTATATATTATCCCATAAGTTCTTCCAAAGTGTTATTTTTGAAATAATATATTATTCTTTAAAATGTGAATATAATTTTATCCCTAAAAATTCCCATACGCTTTAGTTCTTCAGCATCTTATTTCCTGTAAGCACTTTATATGTGTAAATTATATTATAAAAGACTTATTCCCTGCTGACTGCAATGATTACTTAAAATTTTAGAAACGGCTTTACATTTTTTTTCCAATAGACATTTATAAAAAAAATTTCAAATATATATGTATTTTTTATATGCAAAATAAAGAGCTTAAATTGAACACAATAGACTTTTCTGCAAGAAAAAAGGGAGGTCTATAATCTGAGTTTCATATTCTGGTTATGGTTAAACACCTGAAACAATTTTGAACTGAATATTTAAAATAGAATATTAGTTTAAGAAATGATTTCGAGAAATTCAAGATATAGAACATAAAATTGTACATTTAAAAGCACCAGTTTAAAATAACAGTGCTGAACAATAAAGTTTGTGTTTGTTATGATATTTTCCATCATAAATGAACGCCACATGAGCACTTTAACATTTATTTAACAAGCAATGGTCTTAATTTACTTAAAACCTCGGTTATGCAGTTAATGTTCACCACATCACTCGTGCATGAGGCTTGCAAAAAATATTAATCACAAGTGAAGCAGCCACACTTCTTGCATGAAATTCTCACCGCGAAAACTGTAGAACCTGATACAAGGTGTTAATAAAATAATGGAAGAAGTCGATGATTTACTGCGACATTTTTAAAGCCTCTTTCAAACTGTTATTATAGTAAAAGCCCGATTATTCGGCATCCATTATATCCAATTGTTAGCCCAAATCCCTATCCGATATTCCTACCGTAGAAATGTAATTCTAAACATTTCTTTTGCTAAAATTCGAATTCAATAAAATCCAATACTTATTTTTTTTCTTTTTTTTTTTAGTTAATTCTTCCTTTGAAGCTTCACATTTGTGAATCGATTTTTGCCTTTTCAGAATTTGATAGAAGTGTACATAATTGAATAAATGAAAATATATAACTTTAGCAATTCAGAAAAAAGGGGTAATAATAACCGACAAGAAAAACAAGAAAATAGAAGTATTATAACGGAGCAATACGGTTTCAAACCTTCTTTCATTTGTTATTTAGCAAAGCAGAAAGAAAACCTACAAAACTTCCTTACCCGAGTCTGCTGTTTCTAAAAATAACAACACTCGGCAAACATTAGAAAAGATCTAAGCCTGAACAGCCAGATAGTTTGTTCTATAAATGGTTGAGTGCAAAGTAATCTGTAGTTAAGCTTTTAAATTATTATCTATATTATTAGACTAAACTAAGCTATTTCAGCAAAATGTGCATTTGCGAAAAGACATTTGTTTGTTTTCAGATGAATGATTTTATAACTTTAAATAATGATGATTTCAGAGTAAAAGATAATTGAATATTAAGTAAACCTACGCAAATGTATTTATTAATAAATTTGTTTTTCATTAAATATATTTTCAGAACTACTATATGCAACCATTTTCATTCATCAATATGTTCAGTAATATAAAAAAGGAAGAACTTATACAACCGAAATGCACATTTTTATGCCGTAATCTGGCATCGGTGTACAAGTATAATTTACTATAACGTAACAGCAAATTTATTTATACTCTTTCATGTTTCTCAGTGGCAACATGGATTGTATTGAAAGCATGTGTTGAAAGAAAATGTGTTTTGTTTTTATTCATAAGCATAAAATGTTATATTTTTCTACTTCACAGATAACTTTTGTTAAAAGCAAAGAAAGGAAATAAACTGTACTTCTAATTTTAGTATATTATAACTTTTCATCAGTTGCGAGAAACAGGAGAAAGTAATTAGAAGGAAGGTTTAAAATACCTGAAATCCATAATTAGCATACAATCTCTACTGTTGGGGGGAAAAATAAGAAATGTTAGTGGTTTACAATGTTCCCCCTTCTCCTATAGACACCTGGAACCAATCTTAAAAATATTCGTAATATAAAATATTTTGATTTAAATGTATCGCAATTGTCTTCCACTCACATCCGGCTATACCGTTTTTTAATAATGCTTGTTGTTATAAGCCATTTTTTAAGGTGTATAGACTAGTCTCCAGCCATCCCGTTACCTGTTCGGCATAGAACTGAGAAAAATAAAAGAATCTAAACACTCGAGATCGCGATTCCGAGAGAAAGAATCCTATCTACCGAGCTATGAACACTGCCGAAAACAAAACTAAACTAAAAGGGGACAGTTCTATATCTCCCGTTCTACCGAGCCGATTGACGAAATTCAAATAGCATTTTCTATGTCTCGAAAGCGCGACTTAGGATATATATTAGATTTATACATAACATTGCTCTAATAAAGGTGATTTGAGACAAAGTCGGACTTTTTCTGAAATCACATGCCAATTTCGTTTTCCATATTTCGATTCTGTGACTCAAATTATGCCTAAATATTAACTAACTTTTGTAAAATTTGATGCGAAATTTACGGAGAAATTCGGAATGTTATCTTGGCTTGTTTTTTTTCAGTTTGCGACAAGAATAATTCACTTGGCGAATTTCTTAATCTATAGCAACCTTTTTCCTTGTAAGAGCGGGAAAAGTCATCGTTCATAATTTCAAATAATTTTAACTAAGTGCGTAAACCAATTGGCGATATCAGGGCTTATAACTAATATTCCAAATTTCAAAACGCGCCAATATTTAAATTCGCATATATCATAGCAAAATTTGGAATAAAAACTCCAATTTTTTGCAGGTATGCCTAGAAATGCATCTACTATAAGATGATGTTAAAAATTTTATAGATTAGATAGGTTATAATATAAAAATGTTTTCGAGAAATTTATAAAAATTTTTAAAAATGAAAATTTTAAAAATAAGTTATAAAAAATGTGCGAATTATATTTGGATTAAGCCTAAATTTCGAATTCTGGACGAAGGAATTAAGTAAGTTTAATAAAAAAAGAGATATTATTAAATAAATATCAGATTTAATTAACACTGAGGAGTTAACATTTTGATAGCTAATTTTTTTTTCAAACTACTCGTATTAAATAAAAATTATAAATAAAATTTAATTTACAAAAGCAGAAAATTTTTGGCAGTTTGACATAATTTGAGTCGTAGAATCGAAATATGGAAAAAATTGCCATATCATTTCAGAAAAGTCCGATTTTGTGTCAAAATACCTATATTAGAACAATGCTATATATAAATCTAATGTATATCCTAAGTCGCACTTTCGAGACATGGAAAGCGCAAGTTGAATTTCATCAGTCGGCCAGTAGAGAGGGATATATGGAACTGTCCCACTTTCATTTCGCATTGTACGACAGCAGATTTCCATTAGTCATGTCCATGACAAAATTTCCTTCTTCTTAGATGTCTTAAAAATATTTGCAAGCCATTTACAGTGCTCATTTGCAATTACAGAGGTAGATCTCGAGTTCATGATAAAGAAATAAATCAAGATGAACATATTTCAAGAGCCTCGCCTGACGAAGAGCATACATACTTCTTTCTCATTTCATGTATTCCTTTCCGGGAGCAAGAAAGCAGCATACACGCTGCTCAGATATAGCAAAGTTTGAAAATATCTACGGAATTTCAGGATTACTTCTTCCTGCATCTCCCTCATGAATAGCATGGAAAGTTCATTGAATCCAATCAGTGCTCAGAAGATTTCCCAAGGACCCAGAATTATAAAACATAGCACAGATAGTGCTGAAAGCCAAGTTTGGTTCTTCTGCTTATCAAAAGTATACTATACTTTTCACATACATATAAGTAATACCCATAATTCAGTAATCTATTTTTCAGCTACTGCAGAAGAAGCACGAAATAATTAACAAATGCTTAATAGAACTATTGAATATGTAATGTAACAGTAAAGGGAACATATTTCGAGCAATTAAATTTGTAACTAACATATACATTGGACTTCGAGGTACTGAAAATACAATATGACGGATGTATATGAAATGAATGCAGCTGAGTAAGCCACTCGACTATTGAGTGTATAAAGCAGCTGTAATTTCAATTTCTATTGCGGTGTTGTATACGTAGTATAAAATATGTACGACTTGTGTATTGAAACAAATTATATGCATAATAATAATTTGTAATGCATAATAATACAATACATACCGAACTACTGAATTTGAAACAAGTTTATGTAATGAACATCGAAATGTTGCAAATATAATGGGGAATGTTTAACATATAACGTATGCAATTTAGTGTCAAAATATGGTAAATTTTAGAAGTTTATTTTATGGGCAATCTCAGGTCCTAGTTCCATTGTTAGTTGCGCAATAACTGCTAGATGCTTCTCTTCGGTAATTGTCCGTTCAGCGGTGGAAGAGGATTTCTAACAATTTTGTCTTCGTAAGCTTAGCGATATTACATGAATCAACGTAATCTCCAGGCGTCATCGTTTGACTTTTGAAGATTCAGTTTATTATAGCCAAGTACATTATTCTTTCGCTATATTATGTTCAAATATATTAATATTTAATTTAGAAGTCAAACAACAAAAATCAGCGTTATATTTTCAAATTTTCACAGGACTAATTTCGATGGTTTTACCGAATCACCACCCTCAGCTGCAAAAGCGCAAATAAACGAGATAATTCATAATGATTAGATAAGATAATATAAGAAAGCCTGGACAGGAGACAAGCTACTGTCGCCATCTGTTGATGAAACCAGAACTAAAACATAATTTCTTTAAAGGCTGAAGGCAAAGATGGATTGGAATTAGGGTCGTTAACTAGAACAGAAAGATTTTTTTGAATGTGTTTTCACATTATGTTTTAGTTCTGGTTTCATCAACAGATGGTGCTAGTAACTTGTCTCCTGTCCAGGCTTTCTTATCTTATCTTATCTAATCATTATATCTTATCTCGTTCATTTGCGCTTTTGCGGCTGAGGATGGTGGTTCGCTAAAACCATCGAAACTAGTACCGTGAAAATTTGAAAATATAACTCTGATTTTTGTTGTTTGACTTCTAAATTAATATTTGTTCGGCATGCTATTGTATTTTAATATTAATCTTTATTTACTTATTTTTAACCTATATTTCTGAAATTGGAAATTAATCAATGAGCAGAACTCTAAAATTTGGTTTAAAGTAATCTATTTGAAACATATGTCACAACTGGCATTATGATGAAAATGTTTAAGCTACTTGCAAATTTTTTCCCAAAAGGTATTTAAACAAAATGTGAATAGATGAACTTATTTTTAAAATATTCTACATTAAAAAAAAAAAAGGCTTAGCGCACTTCCTTTTCTTTAAGTGCACACAAATGACAATGACAACTGCAGGCTTTTAATCTCTGACAAGGGCGAATATGCAGGTGTATTAAGATTCTCACTAAACTCATTTTCATGATACACTTTGCGTGCTTTCTCTAATCCTTAATAAAAATAAGCCTAAGAAGAATTTTTGTTCTAAACCATTACCATGACTTCCTTTAAATCCCCGAACTAGTGCACAAAAGAAGCATGAAATGACAGTAAAGAAATTGCGCTTTTAAGCGGAATATTTTCAAGAAAAAATTTCCGTTTTTTTATTTCAAAAAGCTAAATCAAGCAAAATTATTTCTTTTTAAGTATGATAGTTTCTTTTATTAAAAATGAATTTAACTGACCACGTACATAATTATTCAAGATGATAAAAGGTTAATTCGAATTTCTAGTATCTTCATCTAGATCTAAAAAACGTAATATAAAAATTGAATGGGAAGATTTCTAAACGAAACCATTTAAATAAAATTTGATTACCATATGATAAAAATGCTAAGATGACTTGGAAAATTTTTAAAGATAATTCTTACTGATATATGTGGAGAATTTGGCGCTATGATGTTGAAAATTAATAGAAGAAGCAACTTGCAAACTCGAACCAATTTTAATATTTCTATTTATTTTTGTTTGCCAAACATTTCAATAAGGCAACATGAAATAAATGGGCGCAACAGCGTCTATTTTTGAAGAAAAAAATCGATATGCTTTAATTTTTTAAATATAATTCTGAAAATAGCATGCAGACGTGTAAAAGCGAAGCGAAAAGGTAGAACAGTGTTTTCGTAATGAAATCTTATTTCAGAGAGATTTAGTTTTGATAACTTTTGACTGGCCATTTAATAAATCTCCCTAAAATAAGTATTGGGTCTTTGTGTTGCGGTTTGGAAATCTATCTGAGTCACCAGTATTATGTAAACGTAAGATGATGCAGTTTAGAAAGATCTTATTAAAACAAGTATTATTACGACCGAAAGAGGAAATAACTAATTAAACTGTAGAGTTAATGGACTATTGGCAACTAAAGAGAAAATCTTGATTTGCACAGATTTTAACTTCAACACACACAAGCCCCCACACACACAAACTTAATTCGCACAATGCATTACAAATTAAAATAGGCAATACGTTTAAAATTCGACCCGTATTCAATTCGGAATAGAGACATGCAAAAGCCAGAAAAGCAAAAACAAATAAACCAGAAGCCCACTGGCAAACTACAAGAAAAAAAGACAAAACGTTATAAGGTATTTCTCCTGCCTTCTTCGCATGCCTTCGTGGTGTAGTGGTCTGCATGCTCGACGCGTAACCGAGAGGTCCGTGGTTCGATTCCCGGCGAAGGCGTTGTTCATTTTTCATGTCTCCTGCTTCGAAATAACCTAATGTCTCTTCACTGGCGCCCGAACTAAAAAGGTGGTGGATGATGATTCTCCACCACCGCGATTGGGTCTCCAAAACCCCAGTCGACCTTTAAAAAGGGGAGTATATAAGGTATTTCTCCAGCCTTCTTCGCATGCCTTCATGGTGTAGTGGTCTGAATGCTCGACGCGTAACCGAGAGGTCCGTGGTTCGATTCCCTGCGAAGGCGTTGCTCATTTTTTCATATCTCCTGCTTCGAAATAACCTAATGTCTCTACAACGTGTCAAAACCAAAAATGAAATATGAATTCAGACCTTTTAATGCATCGTCATCAGAGATTAGTACACCGAAAGAAGTAAATAAATCAGCCTAATTTTGAGCCAATAAAGACCCAGATTAGTGTTTAAGACGTAAAATCTAAAAAAAGAGACAATTTAAGTAATCCGTGTCTTTATGAGTCTACTCCCTACAGGCCGAAGTATGTAGTGTATGAAATATTGCAAAATCATGTCATCAAAACACATTCAAATTAAAAATCAAGTTATTATTTTGAACAGACCGACTTCTGAAAGCAAAACAGAACGTGAAGATATAAGCAATCCAATAAAGGTAAAAATAAAAATTACGTAAATTCTGATTCCGTAAGATAATGTTTAAAAATTTTAATTTGTGCAAAACTTTTTGCTTTAAATGCTACTTCAAAAATTTAAAAAAAAAATAAGCAACAAAATCACAAATAAGCAAAAAAGCTTTAAAATGTAACGGTAGTTTCAGTTTCAATGGATTGAGTCCAAGGAACATGTAACACAGACGTAATCCAATATATGAAAATTTAAACTAAAATTATATAAATAAGCATAAAAATAAGAATAAAAAATCTGAAAGCTTTCGTATTTTACATTACGCCCAAAAGGGGCGTTTTCTTAAAGTTTCGTGTGTTACCTTCATTTACTAAATATCATGATCTTCGAACTTAAACCATAAAATTTAATTCAACAACATTGTCATAAAATAATTTTAAAATGAGCACATCTTTAGAATTTTCGATACACAGTCTCGCGCGCTGAAGATAAAAATGTTTTTCTTTTTTTTTTCGCGCAGTGTTGACATTTATTGCTTTAAAACTGTTGATTTTTTAATCGAAAATTCTTTAATGTAGAACAAAATATGAAATGATAATAAAACAAATTCCAAATTCCAAATTAGGGCTTACAGATGCCCATATTCGGTGAGGATTACGTTATTCAAAATTTCAAATGGCTGTAGGTTCTGTTGTTTTAGCACAATGCGAGAAATATACATTTATGTAGAATTTATGAAAATTCTTCATTATTTAATTTCTTTAAAATGTAATACAGAGCTGTAATATTTGATGGCAACAGTTTGAAAAGTAAATCAAGGCAAAATGCCGAAACAAAATTAATAAGCTTTCTGGGATAACGCCCTTTGGGTTAAAAAGGAGCTAATTCTCAAAATCTGTAACATTACAACAATAAAAGATGTGCAAAAGTATACATTCTTCCTCTTTGGTAACAAAACAGCATTGCTAAGTTTATAATGCGCTAAGGAATAGATTTAGATAAACTGCGAATTTTAACTTTCAATACAAAAATAATTAAAAAAAAGAAGTAAATTAAAAAAAATCTGAAAAATTTCAGATTTTAAATTACGTCCAAAGGGGCGTTTTTTAACGTTTTGTGTGTTACCTTTATTTATTAAATATCATCTTCTGCTAAACCATAAAATTCAGTTCAGCAGCAATATAGCAAAATTATTTAAAATGAGCATATCTTTAGAATTTCCGATACACAGTTCCACGCGCTGGAAATAAAAATATTTTTTTCGTACATCGTTGCTATTCCTCGCTTTGAAATTGTTGAGTTTGTTAATCAAACATTTGTTAAAGTTCCACAAAATATGAAATATATAATGAAACAAATTCCAAATTCGAAATTTGGGCTTCGAAATCTTTTTTTTTTTTTTTTTTTTTTTCTTTTATATTTTACATGTTGCTATTGCTCGCTTTTAAGTCTTGAGTTTGTTCATCAAAAATTCGTTTAAGTTTTCTAAAATATGAAATAAATAATAAAACAAATTCCAAATTCCAAATTTGGGCTTTCAGATGTGCACATTCGTGTAAAAACGTGCGTTATTCAAAATTGGATGACTCTAGGTACCATTGCTTTATCACATTCGGAGAAATATACATACATTTATGCAGATTCTTCATTACTTAATTTCTTTAAATATAATAAAGGTCGATAACTTTTGGTGGAAACAATTTGAAAAGTGATACAGCCGTTTACAGTGATTTAGCGCAAAATCGCAAAACGAAAACAATAGTCCTTCAGGGACTTTGGAAGGAAACACCTCCAATGCAACATTAAATATGGTATAGTAAAAATGATGTAATAAAAAGGAATTATTTGGTAATATTATATGCATATATATATATATATATATATAAGATATATATCTCATATATAAATAAAGATATAATAAGATCAAAATTTGTCAACATAATGCAACGTAACAACAACGTAAATGCGACAACAACGTAAAAGACAAACAACAACAACGTAAATGCGTGTATTACATATTATTAGTCCGAAGGGTCTTTTTCCCTCAGGGACTGTTGCTTTCGTTTTGCGAGTGTGCGTCGAATCACTGTGATTGTCTGTTTCACTTTCAAATTGTTGCCACTAACTATTAACGCCCTGTATCATATTTGAAGAAATTAAGTAATGAAATATCTGCATAAATGTATGTATATTTCCCAGATTGTGATAAAACAACTTTACCCAGAGCCTTCGAAATTTGAATGACGTAATTCTACTGGGGATATGGGCTATTGGCAGCCCAAATTTGAAATTTGGAATATGTTTTATTACCGATTTCCTATTTTGTAAAACTTTAGGGAATTTTTTATTAACAAACTCAAGGATTTCAAAGCGAGCAATGGCAATGTTGTGTAGAAAAAAATATTTTTTATCTCCAGCACGTGAGACTGTGTATCGGAAATTCTAAAGATATGCTCAATTTAAAATTGTTTTGCGATATTGCTGTTGATCTGAATTTTAAGTGCGAAGAACATCAGATTTAATAAATAAAGCTAACACACAAAATGTTAAAAAAACGCCCCTTTGGACGTAATTTAAAATCTGAAATCTTTCAAATTTTTTTTGTTATCTCCTTTATTTTCTTTAATGTACAGTAATATCGTTTCGCCTTTTTGAAAGGTCGTATTTTCATCGTATTTATACTACACATGCGCAACTGTGTTACTGTAGCGTGCAACGAAACTCTCAAAAAAAGTTTTTTTTCAAAAACTCATTTTTTTCTATGGAAACGGATAAAGAAAAAAACAATCGGAGATGATTTTGAAATTCTCTTAGCGATGCAATAAACTCGAATGTACTGCAATAAGCTCTTGACAATTCTCAATAACACAGATCTTATTTAATAAAAACGATTACGGATATCTGTTCTGGTTGCTGCAACAGCTATAGACCAAACTCCTAAATAACCAATGAAATCGATAGCTGACTACGGCTCTATGGCTACTTTCCCTAGTTCGACAAAAAAGAAAATGAAGAACTGTAACCCATAAACTGCTCAGAAAAGCGTATACATAACAAAGCAGAACCAGCAATAGCAAAAAAGTTACTTTTAACGTAAATCGATATTTTCTTTGTTCAGGTTTTGAAAAGCTTCCTGTTAAGGTGGACTGAACAAAAGCGTTATTTTCAACCATTCACTGCTTGGCTTACAATCGGGTCCATGTTAATAGCCCTTTGCTATGACCCACCAGGCACGATGGTACATTGAGAGATAACAACGTCACAGCGATTAGATGCAACTCGTCATTAGCTTTCAGTCAACAAACGAGTGATGGGTTATTCATCTTCGCATTGTTTTTCTCCAGTTCGCTCCACTTCTTTGGCAAGAATAATAAAAATGAGGCTTTAATGCTTTGTGGATAATCATTATGCTCTTGTTTAAAGATTTTGTTTCATTGTTTTATAGCTATTTTTCAGTTAGTTTTTCTTTCTATGAAAGCTGCGAGAAAAGGTTTTAAAAGACTTCGAATCTTTTTTCAGAATTTTTCGAAGAACTGCACAATATTTGCGTGAATTATATAAAAGAAAGCTTATTGTTTTAATGAAATTTCATACATAATATAGGATTTTCAACGAATATAATAACTTACTGGAACTAATATATTGTATATTTTGTTATTAAGTTATTGATTATTTTGTTATTTTGCATTTATGGCAATAATTTTGTTAGTCTAATCGTCTAAGCATTACCATAAACTAAAATCGCATGATTATTCTTTTAAACATACGGGAATAAATTAGAATACATTTAAATATTTCACTTAGCTTTATCAAGGAGGAAAATTGTTCTTCCGGAAATTCAATAAATAATCGCTAATTCTTCTTGGAAATTAAATATTGATTATTTCGTTAGTAACATTCATCAATACTTTCTAGATTTTAATACTCTTTCGCCAGTTATATTTTCTTTTCTAAGTTTCATGATGCAGATCATATGAGACATCGCGAATTTCAGAGAATTTTTAACGGATCTGTAATTATTGCGGCAAACAAATAAATTGTTTCTAGTCAAATTTCTTAAGGCATAAGACCTTCAAATACTTTACAATAAAATAGATGTTTTATATACTGCAAATATTAATAATTACATATGATAGAAACACATGGACTCAATACAAGAAACCCCTATTACGTTTCCTTTTATCACTCATAATGCATTTTTTCGTATCGATGTAATAAAATGTATATACTTCAAACATTCTTTAGCAAAACAATTACTATTTTAACCTTTTTTCTTTATTAAACTATCTAATTTCAGAATTCTTATACTATGAGGACCATGGTGAAAGACTAAGTCTTATTTATTCCATGAATACGTAGCCAAGTATTTTTTTCTAAAACTAAGCCCATAAAACAACATTAATAATGATGACCTTCCCCTTTACTAAGCAGTAAATGACATTGTTTTATCCCCTCGAAGAAATATTTGATTCATATTCCGATTTCTTTCAATTATACCAAATAATTCTCGATCTTACGTGACACAAGGAACTACTTTGAAATTAATCAAAACAGTCTTTAGTAGAGAGCAAATTTTTATTATTAATTTATTTCTAATAATTTGAGGTTCATTACTAATTGAATAAATGTCTACTCCGCTTACAGGAATGTTACTGGTGGTATTTTACAGGGTAATTTTATATCATATCATGTATACGTAATCAATATTTTTGTAACAGTAAAATATTCGAAAATTTTAAGTGTTTTAAGATGTACAAGCCCCCTTAAGCTGGTGCTTGCGTTCTTCTATCTCTTTCTTTTCGTTATATTCACGTTCCTCACGCTATTTCCTTTCTTTAAATTCGCGTTCCTCTACTTCTTTGCATTCCGCAATTATATCCCTTATTCATTATTCATTATATCCTTTACTGTCATTAAAATGGCATCCTAAATATCAACTACTGTCATTTGTTCAGTAACATTCACACCTAGTTCGGGTGCTAGAACACACATATCTTATTTCCGTCCTTTAGCAAGAAACTACATGGTGATGTGTTTCAGTCACGATAAATTATTCCAGGAAAAAAAAAAACCCACTTTATTATGACACTTGGTAGAAGGCTGTAATGAGGTCACCTTACCCAGAAAAGATCTTATTAATTTTGAAGTCAAACAACAATCCACCGCCTTAGGCAGACAGCCCTCGAGTGCTTTGCTATAATTAAATAAACCAAACCAAACCCTACAACGATCACACACGGTTCCAGAATATTTTAATCCTTTCGAAGCGGTCGCCTTAGAGAATACATTATTGTCAATAATAAATAGCACCTCCTTTTAATTGCGCTCTCAGAAATTCTGTTTATTTTCAGTGATTTTACAGCGTAATTTGCTTCGGTCTGTTTGCTTTTTTAATCTCAATCAAATAAATAAAAGTGAAAAGACAGAAAGAAAAGAAAAAGAACTTTTTCGTTTCCCTTTCTCTTATCACTTTTAATTAAGTACTATGTTGATATTGGGTAAATATATTCATGTACTATTCATTAATAATTATTACAAATATTCTACCATGTATCACTTTAATCAAGAAACTTGAAGCAGAATATTCTAAACGACAGAAATACATTTTCCTTGCCACATAAAATGCTCAAAAATATTTTCTAGGTGTCGATATATTTATCCTGCAAGTTTAAAAAAAATCTATTTTGCAGAGCATTTTTTGGATTCTTTTTTAACCTCTGTTTTTATTAGAACGATTCTTTTGCAATTTCATCCTTTAAGGCATAATTTATTATACCTAAATCTACAGGAAGAGGATAAAAAATTTAACTTAAATTTTTCCTAAAGTGGAAAACTCTATCTAGTTAGAAATTTCCTTACAAAATCGGATACTTTAGGAACAGGTTTTGAAAGCTGAATAAGAAATGAGTTTTTAGTTTGCAGAGCCCATCATTTTTCGATTCATGTCTATAAATATTTCATTCCCTTAAAGCATTTCACTTTATTCCCGTTCTTTTGCACGTCACAGTAACTCAGAGTTCACTTCTTCTAACTTTGCGACTTTTTTTAGCAATTCTAATGCATTCAGCGGTTAAGGCTCCACTATGTTTGAGCCAATGTATCGTTGTTTTATAGCCAAAGCGAGAGTTTAAAATACACTAAATTTTGAAAGCAGCAACTTGCAATTTTCTCCATCATTGAAACTTGGGAGAAAACTTAATGTAAGTTTTATGCTTAGTCACATGTGGTTGAAAACTTTTTGACGCATATTGGATAAAATATTTGATGAAAACTGAGGGAAACTATAAATGTAAAATATTCGAATTAAATTCCTTTTTCCTTTTTTTTTACATATTTAACATTATTTGCTGCAACAGACATTTTTCTAGATATTTCTTTTCTTTATATTAAAAATTCTTTCTGTGTAGATATGAAAATGTTAGACAGTTTTTTACTGAGTAATAAAAAAACAAAATCTAATCACCTTGACACTGTAACTCTCTTGAATTAAAGTATACTCAATTAGATTTTTCCCATTTCGAACTCAGAAACATCTTTAGAGAAGTTGTCAGGACTTAGTGTTCTGTGCATCCTTTTTGGAAACATGGCAATTTCTGTAAAGGGTTCTTAACCTCCAATATTCAGTCCTGAACTGGAACAGGGAGCGGAAGGTACGCTATGTTCTGGTGTATCTGCTGGGCTGGATAATAACTGCACGTGAAGGGATTTGAAATCCTCTTTTATTCAATCACTATTAAATACAAACTTCCCAACTCGGGAGAGATACAGAACGTAAAAGACCGCTCTTGGGTCGATCTTAACAATCAAATAAATTTAAATACTAAACCTAAAATAGAAATTAAATCAAACTTAGCTTCGCAGAGCAATTCGCGGAGATTGGCCTCTACCGAAAAGGGTGCGTAGCAAGATGTACTAAATACTACCGCACTTTACTTTATTTTACAATGCAATCACGTAGTAAGCACTATGGCTTATAAATTTAAACTGCTAGCTGGTCAGACGAACGTTGAGCGGCGTGACCGTGATCTGAGGCTAAGCTCTCACGCACCGAGAGGTTTCTACCTCTGGCTTAAATAGTGCTTGGCTGTACTTCAAAATTAGCATAAGCTAAAAACGCGCGCTTCTTCTGACAAAAAGTTGAAACAGAGAGGAAATAGAAAAGATTTAAATTAAAATAAAACTTGATTAGTTTAACTAAAACCTTACAAAGTAAGTGAAATTTTTGGATGTCACCTTGCTTTGTATTCCCTTGCATTACCAGCCAAGCGACTGGAAATGTGTTGCCATTGCCCTGATCGTAATATTTTAGCTATCTGAGTAGCATGGCCTTCATCACGAAATATTTTGTCATTTGGGGCATATTATCTTACTATTTAAAATACACTCATGTCCATAAATTAAGGATAATGCAAAATCAGGCAAAAGAAGATATTGAAGCAAAGCAAATTTGACTTATTTGTAAAGCTTATTTATTAAACAAAAGGTAAAGAGCAAGAAAAAGATGCATTATGTTTGATATTATTAAAAAAAAATTAGCGATTTTTTCTCCCTTGAGCAAATTCCCCTCCAAAAAAAACTATTTACAAAAAACCAATATTACATGGTTGGTATGATTACTAATAGATTGTATGTCTCCAGACGATGCAATACAGTTCGTACAACGCCTATGCATGCTGAGTATCAAATTATCTATCTGATCATGGGGGATATTACACCACTCAAAAAGCAATGTTCTCCGAAGTTCCGGTAGACATGCAGGAGGAGGTAGACGGGCTGCAACTCGTCGGCCAAGCATGTCCCACACGTGCTCTACTGGATTCAAGTCCGGTGAGAATGCTGGCCAGTCCATACGGGTGATATCCTCCGACTGAAGGCATTCGCTTACGATGTTTTCACGGTGAGGACGGGCACTATCATCCATAAACACAAATTGTGCGCCCATGGCGCCCCGAAACAAACGTACATGTTGTTCCAGAATGACGTCCCGATAGATTTGACTTGTCATGGTTCCAATTTGAACATGCAGGTCATTTCTGTAACCCAGAATAATTCCACCCCAAACGAGCACTCCTGCACCACCGTAACGGTGTCGTTCAATGATCTTTTCTTGGTGGTAACGGGTATCTGGAGCTCTCCATATGAAGGTCCGGCGGGAATCAGACTGCAAGCTAAACCTGGACTTGTCGGAAAACGTCACACAAGCCCACTGTTGTGGTGTCCACAATGCATGCTCTCTACTCCAGGCTAACCACAGGCGACAGTGAGTTGCAGTAAGTGGAACGCATCTGACAGGTCTACGAGCATATAGACCAATCTGCCCTAAGCGTCTGTACACGGTCTGCCTTGAAATTGTCATACCTGTGGCTGAAGAGAGCTGACGAGACAGTTCTGAGGCTGTGCTCCGCCTGTTTCTTTTGACAGTAACTGCCAAATACCGGTCCTCATTCGGCGTTGCAACTCCGGGCGACCTGTGCTATAACGTTTACTCACATTACCATCATCTTGAAATCGTTGCCAAAGCCTGGAGATGACTTTCTGGGCAATTCCAAGTTTGTCTCATACTTCCAGTTAAGTACGCCCACATTCCAGACAGCCGATAATTCTACCATGTAAAAAATCAACCAAATGCGTCCTTTGTGTCATAACTATTCGGTTATTGCACTGAAATGCTTATTAAGCGCCTGCGAACAATTTTACTTCTTTGCCTGTATTCCTTATATATCACTCTCTTACACTCTCGTCATTGTGACGTACCATCGGTGTCATCTGGTTACTTCCTGAAATTTGCATATGATTCTTGAAGATGTGTGTAGTGATTTTACGGGTGATATATTTATTTTAGAGTTCGATTTCCGAGTGACTCCGAATTATCCTTAATTTATGGACATGAGTGTACTTTGTTTTCTTATTTTCTTTATCGATTTAAAAGACATCCAGCTTATTAAAAAAGAGACAAATATTATATAAATTTAGTAAGTATATATTGTTCAAATACAGTTCTTCATTAGCAGATTCTGAAACCGTGTCACTCAGGATTTGTAATTACCTTTCAAATAACACAAATGAGTCAAATGACAATGTACAGCAGTAAATGCCTTCCTTTATAAATTAAATCTTGATTTTAACGTTCAAGTCTTATTAGCTGATAATTTAAAACATGCTTAATTTATAATACGTATATTGAAAATTGTGAAAAATGTCATCATATTCAGCACCAAATTTATAGGTATAGAAATATTATAAAATGTAGATAGATTATGAAATAAACATGTCTCCATTTGTATCAATGGAATGTATTCTTCTAGAAGTAAAATAAAATAATTATTAAGAAGTGTGTTTAAATTTCTCCATTTATAAAATTGTTATATTTTAAAAAATAAATTCGTAATGATAAAACATAACGTCACATGAAATGGCAACACTCAAGAATGGCTGTTTTACAAGCATGTGAAAAATAAAATGATCATGTGACGCGCATTGGCAACACTTGTCAAACTGCATGGATGATAAATGTGCAATAACGTAACGTAGCGTAAGAACACGTAAAGTAACAGTCCAGAAATTTTCAAAAGACAGAGTTTAATATATTTCTAACATATAAAAGTTCCTTTTTAGGTCAAACTATGTTTGCATTTTGATTAAATTATGTTTGCATTATAACAACCTATGTTCACATTACGTGAATAGAAATATTCTGAAGTGATATCTGGTTGACAAGCAAGTAATTCAGTTTTTTACTGTAAAATATAATTCATTTCTTTTTCTGTGTGAGAAATGAATTTCAATCAGACAGATAGCTTCTTATTCTGTTCGATGATCTTTTCGCATGTTTCTGCTAGCTTCATGATTCCGCGCTCATAGAATTTCTGATTTTATCAGCAAAAATCTTAACCAAGTGCCCTTTGATATCATCGTTATTACTGGATATTTTACAAGAAGTTTTTCGAACTTCGAAATAAATGATAATCCGATGGTGAAATATCGGGATTATATGGAGGATGTGAGGTCATTTGGCAACCAAGCTCCAATAATTTCGAGAATACTGCTAAAGATGCACGAGGCCTCTCATTTTCGTGGTAAAACACTGTTCGTTTGCAATTTGCCAATTTTGGCTTTTTCTTTTCGATTTTGATTGCGAGGCCACCAGCGGCCAAGCGGTAAAGTCGCTAAACACTAGTAGTTCGGCCTGAATTTCGAATCTTGCGAACGGGCTGATTGTAAGGGGGTTTTCTTCGTGGTTTCTCCCGTGTGTAACGTGTATACGAGCCAGTTTCCCTTAGAAAATCCTCCACGAAGATATCCCTCTGGCAGATAGCTCGCAAGGCTTCTCTTTCATTGCTTACTCCCATTTCATAAGCTGTTAGCAGTAAGCATCTGAGTTGATCGTTCTGTTGCTTGGAAGCAGCTTAAAAAATAAAACGCCTTTGTAATCCGACTAAATTGACAGCAAGATCGTTTTTCGGTTATTGTAGATGATCTATTATTCATCACAAGTTGAATTTCAGAAAATGTCAGTTGCATTATGTTCGAAATGCATATCACATATGTTAAATTGTTTTGTTAAGCGAATTTTATTCAGTTTATGCGGAAACTAAATATCGAGCTTCTTAACGAGTCCAAGCCATTTTGTGTGATTTGCAATTACTGTGTGTGTTATAATTAACCTTTTTCCAAATTCTCGCAGAGTTATATGATGATCCGATTCAATTATGGCTTTAATTTTTTCATCATCAACTTCAGGATATCTGCCAGAACACTGGCCATCTTCAAGTGAAAAATCTCGAGAAGGAAATTTTTTAAACCAGGTTTTCCGACAGGTGCGTTCTGTCAAGCAATCAAACCATAAATTTTATATATCTCTTTCTCAGTCTCAGTCGTTTTCTCGCCTTTCTGAAAATAAAAAGTAAAAATGTCGAAAATATTTAATTTTGCATCTCATGTTGAAATTGACCGTAAACTAACAGTCGTAAACAAAAATACACCGAATTTCTTTATATAGCATCCTAGAAATGTCAGCTGCCAAATTTCAAGAGAAAAAAAATATAAGGTTGTAGGGATTTATATTTATTTTAAATAACCAATTTAATTTAATTGAAAATACTTTCCTATAAGCCTTCATTTCCTCTAATTCTCAATGGCGGAACATTTAAATTCGGTAGCGCACGTGAAGTTATGCAAATTCTACCTTGAGCAGGAAAGGTTTAAATACCGAGTTCTGGAAGGGAAAGTTAGAGATTGTGGGCAAAAACTGTGCTTTTGTGGCGTGAGCTTCTGCTTGGCATTTATTAACGACTAACACGGCGTAATAACTATTACCTTGCTGCCAGTAGAGATTGACGCTGTTTTAGAAAACAGGATAGTCTGAGCCCTGTAGCGTAATTCTACTACTTGTTAATATCTTCAAATTTTTAGTTCAGTTCTTGTTATTTGAGTTACCTCCCGAGTGAGGCGTAGTTTGTTAGCGTCAAGACAACACAATGTGAATTTTAAAAGATTTAATAAACGGTTCTTTTACCCTTCTTTTGTGTGGTATCTACACGCATTTCAGCTGTTACCAGAGGGTCCTACAAGATTAACAGAAGAATAACGAATGGAACATAACGTTATCTATTTGTACAAACGGAAATTAAGTTATTGCCTGTCGGATATTGAAGGTGAAGAAATATACTGTTAATGTAAAAACAATATTAAGAAATCTTACTTTTATTAATGTATGAACTACAGCAAATCGTACATACTTTTCAGCTACACATATATTGTAATTTTTATGTCACAGCTTTTTTTTTCCCAGTGCACATTTAATTGTATATGTTTCTACTACAGCTGATTAAGCATATCTGCTTGCGTTGTGAGACGTTAATTTGTACCGTAATGATCTTCTTTGATTTGAAAAGACTTTTGTGTGAGCTCATTTTCTGTTTATTTGAAGTTTTAAGCGCAGTTTGGATCACTTTAAAATTAGATGTAAGTTTCCTTTCCTTGTTAAAGACGTCAAAGTATTTGACATGCCGTTCCAATATTCATGAGACACGAGTTGAAATTTTGATGTCCAAAATATGCAGCTGTAGAGAACTTCTCTTGATTCCTTTTATTTATATTAGTTTTATTTTTAAATTTTTGCTTTAATTCTTGTCGATTGCCTTTTACAAATTTTATAAATTTTCTACCTTTCCTACCTCTGTAGGAATCTCTCATACTTTCTGCAACAAGTACAAACCGATAATTTAGCTGCATACAAGCAGCATTTTGTAAATTATTGCTTTGTAATTAATGTGATTAGTATTGACAGTACAGTACGTTTTCACGAACAAAAAGTTATTTTTAAGTCACATACATCTAGAAAATGTCCGATATCATATTTTCTCTGAATGGGAAAAATAGTCAGATAACATATTATTAAATATCATCGGATTTCAATATAAACTGACAACGAAACAGTATGGAATTATGTGGCTCAACACCTGTAAATATCGGTGAATCAGAAAAAGAGATGAAAAAGAAATAATCATATTGAACACAGATGTAATATGGTGTATTTAAATCTATTTTAATAAGATAAGCAATATATTGTGGAATGGCGGCTTCCATGAGATACAGCTGATACTCCTGCTGATTCACAAAGTTAGAAGAAAACAGAAAAGACGCTGTGAGAAAATGTAGGAAAGCAAATGCCGATTTAACGACGAATTCCAAGAACTTTCTTTAATATAATTTGCATCGCTCTGTACAAGCATTCATAGTCTTGATCTCAACTCAGTGCATAGCATTTTTTAGCCTTCATTAAGCATAATATAAGTACTCATTTTGCATTATCGGGTGTTTAATCCGTGGACCTTCAAAAAGAGAGAGTTTCCAATTAATACAGCGAGTTGCATAGAGTGTAATTGTTAAAAAGTCCACATTAGTTTATAACAATAACAAAAAAAAGTATATACGTGCATAATACTACAAAAGGGAATATGCGTATGCAGAAGCAAATAAATACATAAGTATAACGATATTAGATTTTTTTTGTGTGAAATTTGGGCGAAATCAGCTATGAGTTTCAAATTTCGGATCCTTCGGATGTAAGGTATTTTCCTCCTCCTTCCGGCATGTCTTTTTGGTGTAACGGTTAACACACTCAGCGCGTATTCGAGAGGTTCAGGTTCAATTTCCGGCGAGGGCATTGCACATTTTTACTGTTTCTTACTTCAAAAATAACTAATGATTTTATAGTGGCGCCCGAACTAAAAACAAAAGATCGTGGATAATGATTCTTCACCACCAGGATTTGGAAATTGGGTCTCCTAATCGCCAGTTACCGTTTGAAAAGGGGGAGTATGTAAGGTATTTCCTCTCTTCTTTCTGCGTGCCTTCGTGGTGTAACTGTTACATCTCAACTCCAGACTATCAGCGCCGTTACATCTAAACTCTAGAATGATAAAAAAACGTATAACGTACTGATTTGCATTGAACTAGAACCAGAACAAGAACTAGAATGATTGTATGAAGGAAAGCATGTAATGTTCATGTA
This sequence comes from Stegodyphus mimosarum, assembly GCA_000611955.2. Lineage (NCBI taxonomy): Eukaryota > Metazoa > Arthropoda > Arachnida > Araneae > Eresidae > Stegodyphus > Stegodyphus mimosarum. Next base: position 285,301 of record KK115971.1, on the reverse strand, counting down.
AACGTAATCTAATAATTGTATAAAAATTGTATGTAAATATAATCTTTCACATAATTTCATACTAAGTGTTTCATTGTCAGTTTATATTGAAATCTGACGATATTTAATAATATGTTATCTGACTATTTTCTCCATTCAGAGAAAATATGATATTGGACATTTTCTAGATGTATGTGACTTAAAAATAATTTTTTGTTCCTGAAAACGTATTGTTAATACTATTAAAAATTACATTCATTACATTTATATTAGTCAGTCTGTATTAGTGTCAGATTTTCTGCAGAATCTTTATGAGAATGTATGTATCCTCGGTCATCCGGAAGCTAGAAAAAGTAAGATAATTTTTCTTTATAAATAATTTAGAAATATATATTTTGATTGAGAGATATAACAGTAACGGTAACACACTCAGCGACCAATCGAGAGATCCCAGCGAGAGCATTGCTCAATTTTCTGTCTCTTGCTTCCAAAATTCTAATGACTCTATAAGATTTCTAGCCGAATGTGCTACTACTAAATCACGAAAATACGATTTAGGGAGGGGGAAAATTTTTTACATTATGTAAGTACATTTGGCGCTGTTTAATGTGATCCCGTTTGTCCGCGATTACTTTGAAAATATTAACCAAAGATATTATTAAACAAAGAAAAAAATGTCCTTCGAAATAACAAAGTTTAATTAATTTAATAACAAATATGCATGACCATTTAAATAAATATTTTCTCAGCATTTTAAATAGAAAAATTCAATAGTTTGTTTACGAACTCTTAATCACATATCTGAAAAAAATATTATTTAATAGATGTTATAACCCTAATCTTAATATTTAGAGAGCATTCGTAGCTAGAAGAGAACACTTCAGTGTAAAATTTTAAATTAAGAAAGAAAAAAGTCTTAGTTTGTCCTAGGTATTTTCAGAGAATTTTCGCCTCTCTTCAACAGAAAGAAAAACTTCTCTAGAATTTGTAGCGCTTCCGAAGAAGAAAGAACTATGTCTGATCGCTTTCAAAATCGAAAGAGTTATTCAGAATCTGCGTCAAATTACGGCTGCCATTTTGACTAATTTTAAATGGGTGACTGAAATCAAAACCTACATATATGGCTACTTAATATATCACTTGGTTACGTTTCGTCGTCACTTGGGAATTCTATTTTGACCTTACTTGAGACTTCATTTCAGTTAATAAAATCTATGCTATTAAAATCTATGCGCGTCTGTCTGTTGTTGCCACTATTGGCTTTCAAATCCTAGAGTTTGTTAACGAAAAATTTGTAAGTTTTAAAAAATCTGAAATAAAAAAAAACATTGCAAAACGTTAAACATATTATTATTATATAAGGTCATATTCTGATTTTGAATAGATTACGCGACTGCATGTGACGTCACTGTATGTCGAAAACTGTCGGTTAATATTGTAGAGTCATTAGGTTATTCAGAAAGCACAACATGAGCAATGAACATGAGCAGTGCCCTCGTCGGGACTCGAACCTTGGAGCTCTCGAATACGCGTCGAGGTGCTGACCATTACACCACGAAAACATACTAAGAAGGCGGGAGAAATAACTTATAATGTAAGTAAATGGCTGCTGTTGGCACTTTTTTCGTTTCAGGTTGGTATAATTGACAGAATATACTATTGCGACGTTAATTTCTTATATTAGTATTGAGAAACTATTTTTATATTACATTAAAATGGCTAAGTTATTAAAGTTGCGAAATGAAAGTGACACGCATCGAGAATTGAATGTTCTATTCAAATGCTATGATAAATCTAAAACGATGTATAAAAGAAATTAAACAAATAAAAATGAAACAGTTTTTTCACAGACGATTCAGTACTTCTAATTTAATTAATTTAGTTCCCACTTCTCGACAAGGAAAAATTACATAAAAATTCAAAATATCTATATTGAAAATTGGGAAGTAAATCTTAAATACTTATTTCCTCGAATAAATTCCAGAATTTATTAAGAGTGATTTAATTCGCAATAATATTTTTTTTTTTTTTTTTTTGTGAAGCTTAGTTTCTCTAGATTTGCAAGAAATCCACTATTCTGCTAAGTTTCAAATGTAAACAAATATGGCAGCAATGGCCAAAATAATTAAGCTTAGCCGCGCTTAAACAACGTCTAACAACTTATAAATTGCTGATAATTCTGATAATGAGATAATGAGATCTGATAATGAGATAAGGATAACATAATTCAATAATTTTGAAAGCAAAAAATGTACAATTTACAAGCATATAAGAATAAAGAAACTGAGCTCACTGAGCCGAGTAACAGAGTGGATCTATATATACATATATTTATATACTTTTGGTGAGGTCGATTGCGACCAAAATAGGAGGTGCAAATCTACATGTTATAGCAGTCCTATATACCAAATTGAACGTTCTGAGGCTACTCGTTTTTGTTATTCGAGATACATACACACGTACGTACAGACGCCAGGAAAAAATCTTTTCAGAATCCATTTTAAATCAATTTTATAACTTTTTTTGGGGAAAAGGATCCTTTATTCTGTCCTTACGTTCAGGTACCACGCAAAAACATCGTTAAATTACATTCCATAGCGGTCAAAATGGATATTTTCGTTGAAATATGATACCCGAAATTTTTCACGATTACAATACTTCCATTTTACTTCGCACAAGGAAGTAAAAAACAGCATTTCATTTCAAACACTAAATCTCTACCATCTGGGAACAGTTTCGTTCTGAGCATATTCTGTAATTTATGCAGACGAATATTTGGTGTGTATGACAAATATTAATTTTTGTTTAAAGGCCATTTAATTCGAGACAAACATTTTCACCTCATTAATACTTCCTCTTCCAAAACTAGACTACTAGACGAAGTTATGACGTACATATTTTATTCCTTACTAGAGGAATTCTAATTCCGTTTCCAATGGGGAGTGAGGAATCTATTTCTGAACTTCTTCCTAATGACAGACATAACGTAGGCGACTGAAGTTTCGCCTACGTAACTCACCTGCTATTTTGAATTTGCTGTCATTATGTCACTGATTTCCAGACAAAAACAATTGCCATAGATATTTAATGAAAGTAATTCCTTCTATTCAATTTAAACTGTGTTTCTGTCTTTTGCTTGAAACCAAAGTGTAAACTGCAATCCCCAGATGTCCATATCAGTTGTTTAGTAATAAGAAATATAAATCGAATCATTTGCAATGAATCAAGTCACTTCAGTTTTTCAGTCTTTTGGCTATGTATCAACCAAATATTGTTGGAGGTTTTACTAATTTAAGTTTTTAAGTTTTAATATTCAATAAGTTCAATATTCAATAAGTTCAAGAAGTTCAATATTCAATAACACATGTAAGACAAAATTAGGATAACAACTCTAAATCACATGACTATATGTGTGTAAAAGGCTGGGCTAGCTGCACAGAATTCTGCTGCAAACACAAGCCTTGCGGCTGTTATATTTTAAACAAAAACCGTTTGTTTAAACTTTTTTCTGACTCGGTTATTATTTCCATAGATGAGGCGACAACTAGCTTGCCAGTGACTGTAGGTAGCAGGAATTTAATTTAAATGAGGCCCGAAACATCATTTCTGGGGTCCAAGATTTAAAACAGATATCTGGAGCCAATGCTAAATTTACTTTGGCCTTCTTAAGACTTCGAGTTGGTGGAATATCGGCAAGCCCTATGGAATGCTTTGGCTAGAGCTTAGCTCTTGTTGCAATAGCGCGTAGTAATACAGAATCTTACACCTTTCCCTCGCTTCGCTGCAAGGGAAAGATGTCTTGAAAATTACCACTAACTTATAGTTAACCACTCAAACCATTTTGCGAGATCTTTACAATGCTTTGTGTTGTTTGAGTAGTTTTAATGTATCAGGAATTGTTAAATAAAATTTGTATTTGAATATATATTGATTATGGTCAAGGTTATAATTCGCTTGCATTATTTAAAATAGCTCAACAAACCATTAGATGAATTCCCACTCCTACAAGGGTTTTTCTGAAAGTTATTCATCTGAACAGAGAAATAGTTAATATAAAATTACATAAAATTTACAACAAGATTTTTCATTTGGATGGATTTAAAAAAAAATGTAGCTTCTTTTTTTTTTCCAAAAAATATTATTAAGCATTCTCAAGTAATCATTCTTCTATTTCCTTATATTTTTAATTAATTTATTCTGGCTTTTTTATATTTCCGAACGAAATATCAAACCCTTTTCTGAAAGTATTTCATGAACGGTACCCCGCTAATGCCAGAGGTCTTGCTCTCTTCAGCAAGATATATTTGCCAAATAACAGTACTCCAGATGTTAAATTTGTCAAGTAACGCACGTAACAGTACAGAGTCTTTATTAACAAATAATTAAATTTCCATATGTTATTAAATTTGAGCACGCACACATATGTATATAGTACAATTTTAATAAAATTAATTCTGATTCACAGAGAATTAAATTTCGTATTTCATTCATATTTAGAGAATATGAAATTTTTAAACACTTAAATAATAATTTATATAATATTAATTTCATTTATAAATTCTATGCTTTATGATTTATAAACACAAATTTTAATAATTAACTAAGTTTTGGAAAATTAATTAATAACGTAATAGGCATTATTTAAAAAATATTTAATACTTCAGATTGCTCATGCTAAATTTATATTCTTATTCTAGATTCATTTACTTTAGATTAATATATTCAGATGAAATAAATTAATGAAAAATTGCAAATCGAATCTTGCGGGGAGTCCAAATTCTTGGAAAGGCAAAATTGACCCATTCTCATTCGAAAAGCAGAGGTATGGGGAAAATTTATAACGAACTATAGAGAAAAATTACAATGAACCCGTCTGAAAGCGAACATTTCACGACTTTCACGGACGTCGGCAAATTTCCAAGATGTGACTAGAAAATTTTGTTTCTTCGCTGCATGGGAAAGATGTAATGAAAATTTACAACGACCGTTTTGAAACTATTTGTACCCTTTACAATGCCTTGTGTTACTCTGTAGTTTTAACGTAGCAGGAATTTTAAAATAAAGTTTGTTAAGTTTAAAATCTGTGCTTGCATAGATACTGATTATGGTCAAGGCTGTATTTCGCTCGCATTATTTATAACAGCTCAACAAGCCATTAGATGAATTCATTATTTTTAAGAATAGAATAATGACTAGAATTTTCATCCTATATAAAAGAAGTTTACAGACTTCAAAATTAAAACAACATCATTTCAAGAACGTTACTGAATGATAATGAGTAAGGATTTAATGATCCAAAACTGTTAGCCATAGAAGATGTTAGCCGTGAGAAATTTCTAATTATCATATGATGACGACGAAATGGCGAAAGCAAGAAAAGCGATGTATCAACTAAATGCATGTAATTCCATACAATATAATCCTATACTTTATTCCATACCTATTTTCTGTATTGATTTTATATTTTCCTGCCTTCTCAGCATGCCTTCGTAGTGTGATGGCCAGCTCACTCGGCGCGTATATGAGAGGTCCGAGGTTCGAGTCCCGACGAGGGCATTGCTCATTTTTCATATCTCCTGCTTCAAAAAGACCTAATGTCTCTACAATTTGAATAAAATTAAAAATATACTTTTGTGAACATTTTTATCGAACCTTTCTTTGTGAATGAACATTTTTAATTCAACGATTATATGGAGCTGACATTAAAAATTCGTTATGTTTGGATTCGCTCGCAGTACCTTCAGCGACAGGAATGGACAAATATACTAGCAAGCAGGCAGCTAAAAACTTAACAGTAGCTAAACTGTATGAGCTGTTTGGTTTGTTTTGCACTTGCAAGCATAAATGCATGCCTTTTGTGACATATAGTATAGGCAAGTTACATAAAATAAATTTTTTTAGAACAAATTTTGGAGAAACGAATTTTTAATTAAAGCTTCAAGGTATCTAATTGAATCTGAGAGCCTAAACAAAAGCCTAAGTTTGAGTGTATAAAGTTAAAACAACACATGAGCTTCACTTTATAAAGTTAAAACAGCACAGGAGACTGATATCACAAAATATCCTTTTGTTTTATATATTTTTTTTTGCTTCTGTTAATGGAGGTTCTATTGTATTTATTCGCATTTCCTAAAAACGCAAATAAATACAGTAAAAAGTAATACAATAATTCCTAAAAATATGTTCTGTGTGTAGAAATTCTAGATCTTGTCTAGGATTAAATTATTATCTAGGAATAATGAGGACGTTATAATTTTATTACAAATTCAAATTAAGTTTTTTATTATTTTATTTATGGAGAAAAATAAAAATGTTTCCCTAAAAGTGAGTGATAGGTTAGTAAAACGCTGGTAGCATAGATAAGAAGAAGCATTATGCAAAGTAAAGTGTACCTTCCGTGCGTAGGGAAACCGGTGCATTTTTTCAGTTCCTTTTATGAATAAATCATGTATCGAGAGAAGGAAATTGCGGAACAAATTACAGAGTAAGATTGACCTTAGAAGCGGAGTGACACACGCGAGGTCTGATCTTTATTTTCCCTCCATATCATATGGATTTACTTTATATTAAACACTGATTCACGTGCTTCACGCGAACTATGATTAGGAGACATTTTCATGGCTGGTTTAAGCACAGCCCCCTTTATGAATATTTACTACATTCGAATATTCACAGAAGAAAATTATTCTATTATCTGCCTTTATATTCACGCTTAATATAATAAATTTGAAAAAAATAAACCATATTATTACAGTACCCAGCACTGTCAAAATATCTGTGCAGATAAGTACGTTTATTGCATCAACAAAGGAATTTCTGTAGGTGAGATAAGTTAAAGTAATGTGTGTTGTTAATTAAACCAGTAGTGGATACGTGTATATATTACGTAATTTAATGAATGATATTTAGAAGTGCATTGTGACTTAAATTTACACAAATTATTTTTAAAAAGTGTTATTTTTCTAAATTGCTTTATTTATAAACCAATAAGCAATGTACTACGTAGTGCTGGTTGAAGTACTAAAAAGAAGTCAAATGAAAATGTATCGATCTGTCTACTTATCGCTGTAGGTCTCTATTTATTACACTCACAAACGGTGCGTAAGAGTTTAAAAAGCACATAAGGTATTTCTCCCGTCTTCTTAGCAAGCCTTCGTGGTGTAACGGTCAGCACACTCGACGCGTATTCGAGAGGTTGGAGGTTCGAGTCCTGGCGAGGGCATTTCTCATTTTTCATGTTCTCCAGCATAAAAAAATACTAATGTCTGTACAGTGGCGCCCAAACTAAAAAATGTTGGTGGCTGATGATTCTCAAAAACCAGGATTTGGTGATAGGGAAAAGTCGCCTTTCGGATTAGTCGCCTTTTTGAAAGGGGGAGTGTATAAGGTATTTATCCCGCCTTCGTGGTGTAAGAGTCAGAACACTAGAAGCGTATTCGAGAGGTCCCAGGTTCGAGTCCCGGTGAGGGCATTTCTCATTTTTCATGTCTCCCGCTTCGAAATAACCTACAAGTAAATTAAAGAAATGATAACGTTTCTCAAACTATAAGGTGACGCTAAAAAAGAGGGGGGAGAATCTGAAAGGTTTCAGATTTTAATATTCAATCAAATGGTTTTTCGATGATTTTTCACTCTCTCGCCGAGTTCGCAGTTTGCTAAGGCTGGTTAAAACGATGAAATGGCTCCACAAATTCCTGCTAACCCATTTTTTTCTCTGTCTTTATTACTAAGTAATAACTTAATATAAAGCATACTTTTGTTCTCACTTTTACCACATACAATTCAACAGGAAAATTAGAAAAAAATTAATAGCAGCATACCAGCAGAATTACGTTGGCAGAGGTAAGTGTGCGCATACATTTTATCTGCTTTCTTTTATTTTCGCAGCTCCTCATATCAATGGAAGTTGTTCATCACTTCAATGTTTTCTTAGTAAAGTGAATTACGAAAACTTTTGTTTGCCTTTTTGTTATTATCGTTTTATTTGTTAACATTATTTATTAAATATCACATTCTTTACCCTTATGCCTCATAAAATTTATATCGGCAGAAAAACCACAAAACATTTAAAAAAAGCATATGTTTAGAATTTCCGGTAGACAGTTTTGTGAAGATAAAAAGATTTCAATCCGTGCAGTGTTGCCACTGCTCAGTTTCATATCGTTCAGTTTGTTAATCAGAAATTCATCAAAATTTTACGAAATCTTAAATAAATTATGAAAAATATATAAAATCATTTTGTGAAGATATTGAATATTTTTTAATTACCTAGATCAATTATTAAGTGCATTTTTATTATTTAAAACAATCCGAATCAAAAGTATGAAATGAATACTTTTAATAACTGCATCGATTGCTTTCGATTAATTTAGTTTGTTAGTCCACAATAGAGAGATTAAATTTCAAAGATCTTATATTTTGTATGGCAACAGACTCGAATGAAAAGTGAAACAACGAATTTATAATCATTCAACGCAAAATTCCATCTCTAGACTAATAGCTCCTTTTATCTAATAAAGGAGCTTTATACACTACTAATGTCAAAAAAGGTAATATTTCTACGGTAATCTCAATTCTTTTGGCAATGAAATTGAAAGGCACGGTTGTGGGCCATTTAAAAAGAAAGATTACGAACTTCTAATTTTAACCTATAAACAAAATTATTTCTGATTTCAGAAATGTATATGCAAAATGAATTATTGAAAGAATACCAGATATTCAGAGACACTTAAATCAATTATTACAAAATGTCTTACGTTTTGAATAGCATTTGCCACTGAAAGATAATAAATATACACAAAACAAATGCTATGCACCGATTAAGCATTGAGTAAAGAATGCTATGAAATACATTTTCCGATTCATTGGCTTATAATCAATAAATCAACATGCAGAGTAATTAGGTTTTTTGATGCTGATAACGTGAAAAATGAGCAATGGCTTCGTCGGGACTCGAACCTGAACCTCTCGAATACGCGCCAAGGGTGCTATCGTTACACCAAGAAGGCATGTTGGAAGGAGGGAGAAAATACCTTATAAATTGACACTTGATTTTAAAAATTACAGTTTATTAAAGCTAGCAACAATCATTTCCAACGCTCATAGCCATTATTTTCACGTTCAGTTAGCCCTCATTTATAAGAAATGCACTGATCATAAAGGCATAAGCTGTGAAAAAATTTAAAATATGACGTATTTTTCGTGGTCAGTCTGATGTTTATACTAAGTTACCATGATCTTCTGGCTATAAATAAATTATTTTTACTTCAGAATTAAGAGCATCATCTTTGAAGGTTTTTTTTTTTTTTTTTTTTAGAAAAAGAATTTATTTTACCACCCTTACACAAAGTCTCATCGAACATTGCGTAAATGGCATGAATAAAATGTAGGGATTGTTTTGAATATCTGGTATTGAAATTTTCCTTTCTCATCCCTTCGTCCAGCAAGACATCAGAAGATTAACATTATATTAAAAATTTTAAACTGTTACGAATGAATATCAGAGGAAAACACAAATTGTCGTAAATAATATCATTACAAACATTTCGAGTAACAATCAGGTCAGCGCCTATGTTCCATAACTGAAGGTATGCTAAAAGTTTAAATTTGTAGGCTACTCTATAAGTATGAAAAGATTCTTTAAAAAACCATACAAAGAACGTTGTTTTCTGAAATTCATTGCTTAGAAAGCAAGGAAAGAAGTTTCTCCAAGGTTATAAGAAAACATAAAAAAAAGGCACGATAAAAGACGCAAGGTAATTGTTATGTTAAGATGATCGCAGAGAACTGCTTATTATTGCACTGCGAAATTACAGAGGAATCCCGTAATACAAAGAAATAACTTTAACAACAAAAACAATGCAAAGCCTCTAATCGGGAATTTATCGTATGTAAACAAATAATTGATTTTAACATCACTATTACTAACAAATATGTTAGTGCAAATTGTCAGATTGTTATCCTGGTATAGAGAAAGTTACGATTGTAAATATAACAAGTAAAGAATTCGTTAGCCCTTAAGCACAAAATTCTGTTATCATCTTTATACAGAATCTTTTCTTTTTTTTTGGGTAAAATAATCTACCCCTCCTTTTAAAAGTACCCTATATTATGTATCTTACTTTTATGTTTCAAGAAATGGTATAAAGAAAAGAAAAGATGCCAAAGATTATGATTATAAAATACTATGCAAACAATATCGTGCATCCAGTTGCATATGTCACTTATGTAAAATATTTTCTGTTGATGTTATTACAGTATTTTCTACTCAAGTTTTGATATTTGATTGTTTTTGCATTTCTCAGTTCCTCAAGCGAGGTAAATACACACATCCGTCAATAAAGCATTGAGATATTTTGCAGAAAATAAAGGTGTTGAAACGGAACTCATTAAAATCAATTTCAGATTTTACAGCAAAAAAGAAATTGCCAATTCAGGAGAAACTAGAGCGAAGTAATTTATTGCAGAGGCTTATGACAAACATATAATAGGAACTACTAAGAATAAAAATTTAAGTTTATTATCAACGAAATCATATTACATAATGCTGTAATATGCTTTACGCATCGTATTACACATATTTAGCACTATTACCCGGAGTTAAAGGACATTAGAAAAGAAACAGATAAGTGGATAGTAGTGGAATGGTGCATCACGGGGGGGGGGCAGGAAATCAGAATTATATTAATTAAAAGCATTTCTGATGTCAGAAAATGTTCATACCCCTACTAACACTGTTTATTAACCTTCTATGCATAGCATAGATGGAGAAACTGAAAGAGAATCAGAACCAATTGAAATTCGCCTTTATGTCCGATCTTATGTGTGGAAGATATTGAAAAGAAATACTCTCGTCTTACCACAGAAACAAAAATGTGATTACGTAGTGCAGGTAATAATTTTCAGATATGACAACGTGATATAAAGTAAGCAGAAGGAACTTCTATTACCTTTAATAAGCCAAGATAAACCGATACAATTTACCATGGCAACTACAATATTGGTTTGCCTCAGAAGAAGAAGGAAGATTCTATTTTTAGATGCGATAATCAAGAGGAAAGGAAATTGAAGCTTAGGAAATTTAATTTCCAGCTAAGAGACTTTCTTGTACGAATAGCTATCTAAATTCTAACCCTCAGCGCCACGCATTACGTTAAAGAATGGGTCAAGAGTTCTGCTTTGTAAAGGTGTAATGGCAGAAGATAAGGAAATCTACTAAGTTAAGGAAACAAACCAGTTTTCCCAGCTAACAGTACAATAGAATTTCATCAAGGAAGTTATTCAACTAAAATCAAGAACAGAAACATACATCGAACAGCCTAAATGGATTCTTTTTTACATGGACCTGAAATATTTCATACAGACTAGATAAATTCCCTGGCTGCTTATCAGTGTTATTTGACTCAACAAATAGAAACAATGGAACTAAAAGCCAAAGATTTAGTAAAATGGAATACCCGCAGGGATAACTAATTTATGAATGCATGTAGATAAAGTCTAACGTGGTCAACATATGATTTCCTTCTTCGGCCTATTAAATTGCAAACATTTTTTGCTGCATTTCATTTAAAGTTATTTAATGAAAATTCATTAGAGATATATTTGTCATTCAATAAATTCAATTTTTACTTCGCGGCAAGTAAAAAAATGATGAAAACTCAAAATATATTCATTAAAAATTGAAAAATACAGGAAAACATAAAACACTAAGTTAAAAGAATTGAAAAAAAGAAGCAAAGAAAGTATATTATAATTAAAAAAATTTGAAAGCTTTCAGGTTTTACTTTACGTCCAAAGGGGTGTTTTTTTAACGTTTTGTGGGTTACTTTATTTATTAAACATCATGTTCTTCGCACTTAAACCATAAAATTCAGTTCAACAGAAATGTAGCAAAATAATTTTTAAAATGAGCTTATCTTTGGAATTTCCGATATACAGTCTCGCGCGCTGGAGATAAAAAAGTTTTTAGTCCAAAGGGGCTTTGTTCCCCGAAGGACTGATATTTTCGTTTTGCAATTTTGCATCGGAAATATTAAAAGTCTGAATCACTTTTCAAACTGTTCTCACCAAAGCTTGCAGCCCTGTATTATACTTAAAGAAATTAAATAATGAAGAATCTGCCTAAATGTATGTATATTTCTCCAAATTTGATAAAACAACGGTACCTAGAGCCATCCAATTTTGAATAAAGTACTTTTCCACCGGAATATGCGCATCTGGAAGTCCAAATTTGGAATTTGTTTTATTATCTATTTCATAGTTTGTAAAACTTTAACAAATTTTTGATGAACAAACTCAAACGATTTAAAAGCGAGCAACGGCAGCACTATACGGGGAGGGGGAACTTTTTATTTCCATTGCGCGGAATTGTGTATCGGAAATTCTAAAGATATCTTCATTTTAAAATTATTTTGCGATATTGCTGTTGAACTGAATTTTATGGATTAAGTGCGAAGAACATGATATTTAATAAATAAAGGTAACGCACAAAACGTTAAAAAAACCCCTTTGGACGTTATTTATGATCTGAAACCTTTCAGACTTTATTATTATTATTATTAGATTATGGTTAAAATTATTTTTTTTCCTTTACAGTGTTGCTAATGCTCGCTTTGAAATCGTTGAGTTTCTTACTGAAAATTCGTTAAACTGTTACAAAATATGAAATCGATAATAAAACAAATTCCAGGTTAGGGCTTCCAGATGCCCATATTCAGTGAAGGAATAGGCTTAGTTGAACTTAAACAACGTTTAAATTGTTGATAATTCTACAAATTGCATGCAGATTAACTGAACGCATAAAACATTAACCAAAAGATAAGAACAACATAATTCAATTATTCGTATAGCAAAAAGTGCACAAATTACCAGCATATAAGAATAAAAAGAAACTGAGCTCACCGAGTTTAGTAACAGAATGGTTTTATATATTTATCTATATTTATGTACTTTTGACGAGGCCGATTCGAATCAGAAAGGGAAGTGCACAAATGCACGTTATATGAAGAATGTTACATACAGTACTATGTACAAAATATCAACGTCCTGAGGCTAACCGGTTTTGAGTTATGCGAATATATGCAAACTTACGAACGTACAGGCGTCGCGAAAAAAAAAACTTCTGAATCCATTTTAAAATCTGCTTTGAGAAACGAAGTCCTTTATACTGTCCTTACGTACAGATATCACGTAAAAGCATCATTGAATTGCATTCGATGTATGCAGTTATTCTAAACATAAAAATCAGTTTTTGCTGACCGTAAGTTGTAATCAGATTAACAAAATAAATTGTATAAAGTTAAGGTACTAAAATTTAAATTCAAATGATATACTTTCAATGTATTTAGGAAGTCATGAAAAGCATATAAGAAATTTCAGCAGTTTCTGGGACATCAAAACATACATGGAAAATGATTGTTCAAAAAGCATGTCTTCAAGATAATGAGAATCTATATCGTTAGCAAAACTCACGAAAATAATTATTATACTTTCTTTACTGATTCGTTGTCGATAATTAGAGCTGTAAGTGCAGAGAATGGTATAGAATCCCGCGGAAATGCAATCAATCGCATACTTAAATCAACTGGTACGTTTGATGCCTAAAATAATTTCTTGCGTAAAATAACTATTTGTAACTTGATTGCTAAATAATACTAGTTAATGAATTCAATTTGTATGAATATTTGACTTTAATTTTACAATTAGTTATTATATATTGTTAATAAATGAGTGTTACAAATAAATACTGTTACGAATTTGATTGACATGTAAATAATTTTAGCGAAATTACATGTGAAATTTTAGTATCTTTTCTACAATGTAACAGGAAAAATCCGAAGAGACGGAAGGCAAGTCTGTTTAACATTGGGGTAACTAGTTCTCTCTCTAAAATGGCGAGACATCGCCAAGCTTGCAATGATTTTGGCGACCAGTTTTCGTCGCCATTTTGCTGCAGTCCGTAATAGATTTAGCTGTAATTGGTTTTATACGCAGCTGTAACCGTATCCGATTCTAATATGCCTTCCAATAACTTCGAGAAAAAAAAAGTACTAGAAATATCTCTTCGATCCATGATTAACTGTAATTAAATCTGTAATTGAATAACTGTAATCGATCCCTATATGTAACTGTAACCATATCACACCCTTAGATGTAGCTTTAATCATATATGCCTTATAATAATTTTGATAAATGGAAGGTGTTGGAGACGTTTGATGGAGATGGCCAGGGGAAAATATATAAGCCCGGAAAAAGTATTAGTTCTCAGTTATTCAATTCAAGTTATCAAGCTATCATTGGTTCTGTGTGCATTCAATCCATCACGTACTCACAAACCCACAGGCAAGCAACATTCAAAACTTTTTTTTTCAATATATTTCTACTGAAATGCATACATGAATTTCACCTATTCATATTACGAAATGAAATACATTTTTAATACGTACAAACAATGTTAGAAATCCTCGTCTGCAATATTTCATTTTTATTTTGCAAAATTAAAGTGAAATATATTTAGTTGGCTACTAATGCAAGCATATACACTACACTTAATTAACAAATTAAACATGATCTCCCTGGCTGTCAAACATTGGCAATTGATTCTCTTTCAACATAAACTTATCAGGTACCTTGTCAATATTTACTTTAGATATTTACTTGAGACTTCAAAGTATATTTCTTTAGCTTCATGGAAATACTTAAATTATCTCTAGCAATATAATTTCGACATTATCAAGTAACGAAAGCACACGGAATACTTGAGTAGAGAATTGAACTTCAGATTCCTCTCGAAAAGTCAATTTTGTTTTTTTTTCTTTAATATGCATAGCTTGGTTTTAGTAATTTATGAGCCTCTAGTAGTATCTTCCTTAGAATTTTATATGAATATTCTATTGCATTCATTTACTCTAAAGAAGCTTCACTTGTTTATTTTTAGCATTTACTCTTAAGAAGCTTTATTTGTTTGTTTGGATTAATGAATAGCCATAGTTTTTCTAGTGAATTGACTCGTGATTCGTAATGGATACTTATTTATAACGAGTCTGTTTTACTGGTAATATGGTTTGCTATGTATTATCATATGGGAGAAACAATCAGTGACGGCTCGTAATAAGCAATGTGGAACTGCAGCACCCACTGTTTCCACTTATTATTATTTTTAATATTTAATGTAATGAGCCATTTTTTCTTTAATTCTTTCTTTATACTTCTACAATATATAATCCTTAAACTTAATGTCAGTAGCCCTCCTCCAGTTTATGAAAAAGGTACGAAAGTTTTTGTATGGAACTGCGCTTCACAAGGCTGTTCTGCGCAAGCGCGCACAGAAAGCAGCACTCGAGCCAGGGAGATAAAACAGCACTGGCTCTTGCATTGCCGAAATTCTGGAAACGTGATTATTTCTTACTCCGCGCGTGAGGTATTTGGCTGTTCTGCGCATGCGCTCTTAGGAAGGAGCGTACGAGGCTGAGAGGGAGAGAGCACTGTCGCTTTTGCAATGCCGAATCTGGAGTGTCATTGGGAGCTGGTTCTTTCTTTTTACTCCGCGCGTGCTGTGTTTAAAAATCATACAGCATATTCTTGGTTAGATTATTTTTCAGCTATTCTATTTGATTCATTTTTTTTCGGTTCTTTTATTTTACAGAAAACTTTAACCATGTCCTTGCATCCTCAAGTAATAAATTCTGTGACTGTAAGTGAACTTCAAGAGCTTTCGTTTTCATGCGCTTGCAATGCTTTCAATATAGAAAAATTTGCTCAGTTGTCATCCAGAGATCAAGAAGAAAATTATTGATCTCTTCGCGCAAATTAAAACAAGAAGAATGGATTTCATTTTTAAATGAATAGGTAAAGCTTGAACTGTAACTATCTAAGTTAAAGTAATTAAGAAATGTTTAATTTTGCTTTTGTAAAATTTCATGGAAGTTTCAAAATAAATTTTCTTTTTATACATAGCTCATTTTTCCCTAGAAAACAACAGGATAACCATTTTACATTTTCATATATTTGTTTGTATTTTTATTGTTAGCTTCAGATTCATGTTAAGAATATCATTTATATAGGTATACGTGTTACGTGTTCTTTAGCATCTTTTGAGACTATAGCCTGCAGCTTAGTCTTCTTTTTGAAATATTTTAATGCATAAATACATATTAGAGATCCTTTTTACCTCCTGCCAAATAATATATATCGGTTAGGAAAGTAATGTTTTCGGTCCCAAATTTCGATATTGACGTTACTCAGTTACAAGGCATTTTTCCAGGCTTCGTAGCATGCCTTCGTGGTGTATTTGTCAGCACACTCGGGGCGTATTCGAGGGTCCGTGGTTCAAGTCCCAGCGAGCGCATTACTCATTTTTCCTCTCTCCTGTTTCAAAAAATACCTAATGACCTTACAGTGGCCCCCGAACTAAAAAGGTGGTGGATGATGATTCTGCACCACCAGAATTTCTCGATTAAGTCCCCTAACCCTCAATCGCCCTTTAAAAGGGGAAATATATAAGGCATTTCTCCCGCCTTCTTAGAGAGATCCGTGGTTTGGGTCCCGGCGAGAGCATTGCTCATTTTTCCTCTCTCCTGATTCAAAAAATACCTAATGACTCTGCACAGTGAATAAGTACTAATTTAGAGACCCCGCAACACGTTTTTACTACTTTTCCGTTGAGGTGTCTGTCGATATATGGTCCAATATAACTCTTATATGAAACATCTAAAAGTTTCTGTTTTCTACATTTAAGCATTCTATATTTAAGCATTCTGAATTCATACTAAGAGTTGATTAAGTTTGGGGATAAACTGGACAGCCGAAATTGTTACCTTACATGAAGCACATAACAGTTATGACAGGAAAAAGGTTACAAGTCAGTAACTAGTATAGTCATCTCTGGCAGATATACAAGCCGAAACACGGCGTGGCTGCGAATCAAGTAAGTCACCAATGATCGCCTGCGGCAGATCATGCCATAAACTTAGCAACTGGGCAGTTAATTCACCATGACGGCTGCAGTTGCCTTCCCAAACGTGCTCTAAAGTTGAGAGGACTGGCGAAGTGGTAGGCCACGTGAGTACGTCATATCGTTGAAGACATTGTTGGAAGAGTCGCGCAGTATGTAGACGACCGTGGTCTTGCTGATAGCTGGCACCTGGGTGACTTTATAGTATAGGCAGTACAACCGGTGTTAAAATGTCGTTCACGTCACCACAAGTCGTCATACTCGAAGGACGACTGTAGATGATTGTGTGTGTCCCAGCAAATCGCTCCCCACACTCTCATACTTTGTGTAATCGCCGTATGCAGCTCGACAACAAATACCTAATCGGGCCGCTGCTCCGGCCGCCTCCAAAAGCGTGTGCATTGGTCATGAGCGCTGAGACGGAATCGGGATTCATCGCTGAAGATCACATGTCTCCAGTCACTTACACTCCAGCTTTCCCGATTCGGCAAAAACAAAATCGACACTGTCTATGATGTGAGGTCAGGAGTAGGAGTCTTAATGGATGTCGGAAGAACACGAACGTCGGCCAATCGTCTCCAAATTGTTTCCATTGATACCATCGATGCTTGGAAGATGGTAAATGGCATCGAATCGATGCTAGCGACGTTGTTGGTGAGGAAGTGGCTATTCCTATTATTGCGGAATCCACGCTGTCATTTCTGTTGCTGGAACTACCTGATCCTCTGCCGCCACGGTAGACAATCCCTTCCGTGATACCCTGTCGCCAACACCGAGTAAACTACCGTATCGAGTACGAACAGTTGGCCGCAGATACGCCTGTTTGACCAAACTGCAGCTCCAAGGCCTGTTATACGCCCGTTCTTAAAGTCCAGTAACTGTTCGTACTGCCGCCGATTCCATCTCAGAGGCATCCGTAGTCATAATATCGTCCATCCAAGTCAACAGGCTCGTTTGAATAGCCCTACGGCACAAGCAATCATGATTTTAAACTATCCCAGCTGCGTACCTCATATGCCCATAGCGCGCTTATGGTTGACGTTGAAATTTGAATCATTTACATATCTCTTACCAGACTGCATTCCGAGTTTCATGACTGTGACTAGATTTCTTTGGGGTGAGTATTTTTCTTGTAACAAAGTGTATTTTGGTTAAAATTTACAAACTGGGTACTTTTGATGATACTTTTCTTGAATATCTGAATATATTTTCGTGAAAAAAGATATAATAAAATAATCCAAAACTTCGCAGATTTGGTATTTAAAACTCACACGTGTTTGGGAATAATATATTGCATTTATAAGCATTAAGTGCGTTCTTGGCACTATGGTATATGCGACAAGTAAAATCTCATTATAAAGACGAGCTCTCGTTAAGAAACAATTAAATGTATTAGCCTCAATCCTCAAGTTTATACCGGTTTCAATTTTGTCTGAAATCCCTTTTCAAAAAAAAAAAAAAAAAAAACGCTACTGCGGTTCGCTTTTCATCCAACACCG
>KK115971.1:234624-262463 GCA_000611955.2 Stegodyphus mimosarum | reverse complement strand
TGCTGGTCATTACTTCTAAGGATGTTTTTATTATTTCACACATACGTATATATACAGAGTGGCCGTAAAAAATTTTCCCTGCGTATGAACCCCAAACAGTCTATCCGCTCAACCAATCGAAATGAAAATTCAGGTATTGATATTTGAAGGTATTCCCTCGATATTGTGTGGCTTCAAAATAATACAGATCTCACGGTTATGGTTACAAATTTTTCAATCAGATATTTCTAAATTTTTCAATAGCAACACCTACATTTTTCCTGAGCAAATTATTCAGCATATTGAAAAACCATAAATGACGCTCGAACGATGCATATATACTGAAAATTGGAAGCATAAAAGATTTGAAAAGGAGAGCACTGAATCGTTTACAACACAAGAAAGGCGAGAGGAGAAAACGTTTATGTGAATTGCAAGTTTTCAATGTGCCCACATTTGCAGATGATATTGCATTGCATGCGACAATAGCGTCGAAGGTAACATCGCAGTAGGAATCTGTTTAGCTCCACGTTTTATGGTACCTTTCAGTTCTGAGAAATCTCGCCCATTTGATGTGTACTCCTCAAGACTTCAGATAAACCCACAACCAGAAATTCATTGGTTTGAAGATTACGGAGGCCACGGAACTACAAAGGTCTGGGAGACGCCTCTATTTTGAAAGTGCTGTTGTAGCTCATACCGAATACATGTGGTGACGTGTGGAAAAGCACCAATTTGCATCTATGCCATGTCATTTAACGAAAGTTTGCTGCTGCAGTTCTGGAATTACGAAATTCTGCAGCATATTTATCAATCAGTTATTGTTATAGTGATCGTTATTCAGCACAGTTATTGTTATTCTGCAGCATAGTTATGACATGTAGCGGATGGTAGGTGGTTCCATCAGTTAAGCAATAAAGCTGAAAGGTCGTAACGGAGGTACAGCTGCTTAACTGACGGTTTCCAGTCTCCAGCATAGTTATCTAACAGGCGGTAAATCAACTTAGCTGGTGGTAAGTAAGTACCATTGTTGTACATTGATGACTTCTGATGAAGCACGTTTTCATACCTCTGGAAGTGACCTGATCGAAAAAGTTGCAGACATGGAACGAAGTGCTTTCAATACTGCCCCAGACAGTCACTTTAGAAATGCGCCTCATTCCTCCATAATAATTGCAGGAGCTACCTTTTGCCTTCATCATACCTGATGGAGAAAAAAAGTCGACATGCTGTTTCTAGTCTCCAGGTTACAATCAATATCAGGACGCATTGAAATCGAGAAGGTAACATCCCCAGAAAAGAGTGCGGACGTTTGAGGACTGTGGTTTTCAGTATATACAAATTGCTGGCAACAATTCTTTCAGTATGCAGTGGACTTTCCGTGATCGCCAATTACTTCAGTGCGATTATACGGCTGTCCGGATCGCGGTCTAGCACATGTACATTCAGTTCCTTCAAATATTTTTACCAAATCACATACAATTTCTAACGGAACTTAGACCTCATTATAGCTCGTTCCCATTTCATCAGCAGCATTTTCGGTTAAAACAGCCTTATCAAATCATTTTGTTGTTTCTGTGTAAGTGTTATCTTATTAGTGTGCTCAAAGACTAACGAGCTGATTGAAGAAACAATCTTCTCGCGTTCATTATTAAAGAATAAGCAGTGCTTTGCACATAGTGTTCTGTGGCTAATGCTTTTAGTGTCCATCCCTGGGAATTATGCGAAATGCATTAATACACCTCCACTCTGCATTAACATTTGTTATTTCCAAGGCTTTTCTTTGCAAATGTTTTAGACTGGAAATTGTTTTCGTATGTGTATCGTTCTAGCGTCCTTTGTGGTTTTTGAATGCGCTGATCAGTTTACACAAGGAAAACGTTGGTGCTGTTATGCAAGCATTTTGAAATTTCTTTTTAATGTAACCGTAACTGTGAGAGCTCTATTGTTTTAAATCACCAGAATATCGATCACTCGCCTTCAAATAGCAACATCTAAAAGTTTACATATGTATCAAAAATTTCATATCTCGTTCAATTTAAAAAATTCTATCTTAATTCTTTTATATGTAATTTTTACAACTTCATAAGGTATTTTGTTCCTCCTTCCCGCATGCTTTCGTGGGCTAGTTGGAAACATACTCGGCGTGTATTCGAGAGGTCCAATGTTTGAGTCCCGGCTAGGAAACTGCATATTTTTCATGTCTCCTGCTTAAAAAAAAAAATTATTAATGTTGAGTGGCGTCCGAGCTGAAAGATGGTGGTCAATAATTCGTCACCACCAGGATTTGGCGATTTGCTCCTATAATTCTAAGAGTATATAAGGAATATTCTCCCTCCTTCCAGCATGGCTTCGTGGTGCAACGGTAGCACATTTGGTGCGTATTCGAGAAGTTCAGGTTCGAGTCTTGGAGAAAGCATTGCTCATCTTTGTGTCTCCTGCTTCAAAAGTTCCTAATGACTCTACACCTTATAATAAACACTTTGAAGTGGTGTTATTTATAATAATGTATCTATTTGACATCATTCATAAAATTATTAATTAATAACTTTTAGAAGCATTCAAACCTTCACTGCTATTATTAAAAACATTTCTAGTTGAATAAATTGTATACTTATCGAAAACAAATTTCGCACTGCGTCTAACATTAGGTTTTTTTTTTGGTATAAATTATGTATTTTGTTGTTATATAAATTATACATTATAATTTTTATATAAATTACTTGAGATTCTTTTCTTTGCATTTTCAAGATTTAGTTAGCTTTAAATAACGTAGTGCGTCAATAATGATTTATAATTATTCTGATCAGAACTGATGGATAAATAATGGTGATTTAAGTTTTCTAACCAGAGCTTTTTTTCTTAGACTTACAAGTTTTTACTATGCCTAGTGCATTTACTTAAGAATTCAAAAGTAAAAAATGTTCTTTTCCGTCTTTCGTTGCGAAACATTGTTTTTTTTTACATTTAGGAAAGAAATAAAAGTAAAATAAAACACATTTAACGAGAAGATATATAAAAATGCAATAAAATTAAGAAATTCTGCAGTTGTTTATAAGAAGATGCGCAAGTTATTGAGATAAAATACAATTAAAAATATTTTATACAATAAATTTTTGTTTAAAATGGATGTGATAATTAATGCACCACGTAAAAAATAATTTATTATATAATTTAATGGAAATAATGGAATAAATAATTCTATTTGCAGAACTCATCTAAAATTTTTTTATCTCGAATAATAAAAGCTTACAGCGCCCATGATAAGTTAAAAAAGATAATGATTTACACATTTGTCAGTGCAATAAAATTAACAGATTTCGTTATTTAGACGGCCCACGCTTTTATGTGCGCCAAGATGGCAAATTCGAAAGCAATTTTTCAGCAAGAAACGCTTTTTTCATCCGTCTGCTTTAGACTGCAACAATTTGTTTTAATGTCGAAATCGCTTAATTAGTATTTTTTTTATCATTCTTGTTTTAAAAAAAGCTAAAAGTTTGTTTTATAATCTAATTATTTTCAAATGAGCAATTTTTATATGTCGAAATTTTAAAATCGTAAACGTCGAAGTCTCAAAAATTCACAATTTGAATTACAAATTGAAACAAGTTTAATTAAAAAGATTTTTTTCCTTTATATTCGATGGTACAAACAGCAAAATTCTGATATACTTAGCTCGTTCGTTAAGCGAAGATGTGTGCGAAATATCGTTTACACACCAAATTAAAAGAAATCTAAAATAAATTTTGAAAAACTCCTTTCGCCGCATTTCATCGTCATCGACCAACCGTGTATGTATAAAATCTGAGTTTACCAGGAAGTAAGTTAAAAATTAATCACAAAATTCCAACCATAATGAATCCTCTTGTGGGAACTAAACAAAAGCTTACAATAATTAATTTTGAGCAGGGGAGGAAATATTAAGGCAAAAAATGAAAGTATCCAAATTTATTCCTTATTCTCAATGATATTATTCAACGATGTTAAAGAAAACAAATAGAAATCATATTCTAGTCAGTTACTTTCAAATGTACAAAATTCTAGCCACGCGAAGAGTAATATCGAAAAATAAAAAAACAGTAAAACTTTTTTTCGCCTATTTTCATTTTGAAACAATAACATTTGCTTACGTAAAAATGCAGTCAATTAAGAACTGTAGGAGGAAAACGTATAAGTCATTCGAAGAGCAAGATTAACTTTCTGTAGCGGAGGAAATATTACCAAGGGATGTGATGGCAAAATATAACTATTTTCTAAAATATTCTCAATCATTTGCTTCAACAATTTTAAAGAAAACGCGCAGAAATATACTGACGAGTTAGTTATTATTTCTGTTACTTCTGAAATATTCAGCCTATGAACTATTTCAATCATTTTTTTTTATACTCAAAGATGCAAGACCTCCATCATGTATTGTCCCAGTAGGCATTCCATTTGTTTCCAACGAAGCATTGGCTGGGTTCACGATACCCGAGGAGATTTGGGCAAACGTCAAGAGAAGAAAGGAACATCAGATATTTATTACTTGGCTGCATGTTTGTGGCATCAGCATGCACTTGCATGCCAGGCTGTTAGAAGTTCTTTTCTTTTAGAATTAAAGCTGGCATATGGTTCGCAGAAACGTCAGACTACCAGCAATCCTTCACGCTATGCACAAATATTTTGTAAACTTGCTCTTAAACTGCAAATAGTATATGCATTTATATCTTTAGTTTCATGTTTTATGTTTTAGAATTCATTTTGTATGTTTAATATTTGTAGTAATATTAAATTCTCATGCATTTAATCTTTATACTTATTTTCCAGTTTACTCAATTTGTTATATTGGTTAATTAGCTGGGTATGTTTTCCGTCTTATGTTTACTGCTCGATATCATATCTTTATAAATTATGTAATATGTCTAAGCTATTAGTGACATAACTGTATTGTTGCGTTATACGGGTTCGTGGGTTTGAGAGTATCCGATGAAAACACGGTGCAGAACAATAAAAAAGCACAATTTATTTACAAGAATCACTATTCACAGCACAGTTCCAAAATTACCTTTAAAAGTGTCGAAAATCTACGATAAATACGCTGAAACAATCAGCAACACAGCTTCAGGCTGTAACTGTAAAGGTAGCTTCACGACAACACTAAACTTATAATAAACACCGTGGAACAATGACCAATACACTGTCAAGCTATACTGTAAAGGTAGC
This sequence comes from Stegodyphus mimosarum, assembly GCA_000611955.2. Classification (NCBI taxonomy): domain Eukaryota; kingdom Metazoa; phylum Arthropoda; class Arachnida; order Araneae; family Eresidae; genus Stegodyphus; species Stegodyphus mimosarum. Next base: position 257,282 of record KK115971.1, on the reverse strand, counting down.
TTCACGGAAAAGCACTATCTCGATCGCTTTCCGTTCACAAAACTGTCGCGTAGCTTAGCACTCACAGTAAGTAGTTATTCTCATCATGCCGGCTCTCAGAAACGGAGGAGTTTATATAGCTTTTCTTAGGTTCCATAAGTTTCGAGAAATATCTCGACAGGAAGTTATTCTAGAAGCTTCCCGATTGGACCATGATATATCGCCGATTTGGTCGCCAAACGGAAGATAAAGTCGCCAATCTGGCAACCCTCCCATACACTATTTTATGGCACCCCTAGTGCTATGCCGGAAAGCTTACATACAGGCGCAACCGCCGAATTTTTCGCAACAATATTATACAAATGTTAATCTGTGTTACATTAATATAAGCAAATGAAGCGCTATATTTTATTGCTTAGATAAATTAATATCCTTTTTTCGTCTCGCCTAGAATTCCTCTTCCCAGACTTACTAAACAGAGTAAACTGAGGGAACATTCTTTCAACACGGGTGCAAATAATCTTGCCGGTAATTTAACAAATTAGCTCTCCCCTCACGGGATAAACTACATTATTATTTTATTCCCTATATAGAAGGCCTACTATATCCCGAGCGGTGAAACCGCTGAACGTTGGTAATTCGACCTGTGTTCAAATCCCAGTGAAATGGTTGGCTGCATGGGGGCTTCCCTATGTATAATATGGATATAAGTCCACTTCGCTTAGACAATTCTCCACGAAGCCATTCTTTCTCTTGAGCTGAAAGCCCTAGTGTGTTTTGTCGTATTCAAATAAAGGAAACCACTCTGGGTAATAAAAGTTCAGATACCATTTCGTATTTTTTATTTTCACTTATAGTAAAAAAGCAGTTTTTAATGTTTTAATCTGAACATCATTCATGTGATTAACAAATTCGATTTTTTCTTTTAGGGAAGTTTGTTTGAACAAAAATAAACAGTGCCCAAATTTTAATAATTTTCTATCATTAATTCAACAACATTCATGTTCTACAACTATTTTAGATATGATGGCGTTAGCCAAAATGGATATTAGTCTGGAAATAAGATTTGCATCAAATACTGGCTGCTTAATAACTAAGTTTCGTGTATTGTTTAAAAAATATGACAACTGGTACCAATTCTACTTCAAACAATTTTGGGAATTTTGAAGCTATTGTAACTTTCCTTTTTAAATTTAATTGTATAACTACTGATAATCATTATAACTAATGCATTAAAACTTTTATTCATGAATCTACTTCGTATATGAATGCGGTTTTATACATTTAGGTCAAACACTCAAATTCAGCGTAAATAAGCACATTCGGTATGTTAAGTAAAAGGATGTGAAAAAGTTCTGTAGACAGAATCTCATTTATAGCAACTTTCGTTTTGAGGAGGCCAAATGTATTGCTCAATTAAAACCCTTAGTGGCCAAGAATTTAATTTTTAATGGAATTGATGGCCACTAAGGGTTACAGAGAATTCCATTTTCAATAGAATTCGCTGTTTAAAAGGACAACATAGATGTCTGCTTTACGGGTCATCTCTTTGTCTCCCTTTTTCGAAGTGTAGGACAAAATATCGAATTTGATGCCTCTGGAGACTTAACCATTTTACTCGTATGTCTTTCAAAGGTCTTTGCATTAAAGATCCCGTTTTCCATCCATTTTATTTTTTATTGCTACTGCTTCAGAGTTTTCGATAACCGTGTTCGTGAACAGTAAACAGAGCCTTGTGTTGGCTTGGAATATTCCTCAATTTTTCAAGATTTCTAAAAGATATTTTGCTTCTTATACCGTAATATGCAGAGAAGGAAAACAGGACTGACTGACGAAAACATGAAAGTTTTTCCAGGGCTCATGAAGGAATAAAATGTGTAGCGTCATAGCACAGAGAATAAAAATACAAGTTGTTGGAAGACAATAACCCACTACATGTAAACTCCCATTCTTTTAGGAACTCTATATTCACAAACTTTCCTCTTCAAATCTGAACTTTTTGTAAAAGAAATTTGTGTTAATTTTAATAAAATATTAAAAAAAAGAAAATTCGTAATGTTTCAGACTTTAAATTACGTCCAAAGGGGCGTTTTTAAAAACATTTTGTGTGTTATCTTTATTTATTAAATATCATGTTCTTCGCCCTTAAATCGTAAAATTCAGTTAAAGAACAATATCGCAAAATAATTTTAAACTGAGAATATCTTTAGAATTTCCTATACACAGTCTCACGCGCTGGAGATAAAAATGATTTTCTTGTTCAACGTTGCCATTGCTCGCTTTGAAATCCTTGAGTTTGTTAATCAAAAATTCGTTAAAGTTTCTCAAAATATGAAATGGATAATAAAAATAATTCCAAATTTCAAATTTGGGCTTCCAGATGCCCATATTCGCAGTAGGATTACGTCATTCAAAATTTGATGGCTCTAGGTACCGTCGTTTTATCACAATGCGAGAAACTTACCTACATTTATGCACATTCTTCATTATTTAATTTCCTTAAATATCCAGGGCTTCAGGGACAAAGCCCCTTTGGACTAAAAAATCTGAAAGCTTTCAGATTTTACACTACGCTAAAGGGATGTTTACTAAGCAAATACGCTTAAAAGTTTAAAGAAAGAGATTGCATGGCTTGTTGAAGGAAAACTTCCTGAAAATTTACTATTTACAAAAACTTTAAAAGACGAAAATCTGAAATGTTTCAGATTTTAAATTACGTCCAAAAGTGCCTTTTTTTAACAATTTGTGAATTACCTTTATTTACTAAATATCATGTTCTTCCTACCTAAATCATAAAATTCAGTTCAACAGCAATATCCCAAAATAATTTTAAAATGAGGATATGTTTAGAATTTCCTATACGCAGTCTCGCGCGCTGGAGTTAAAAATGTTTTCTTCTCCGTACAGTGTTGCCATTTCTAGCTTTGAAATCGTTCAGTTTGTTAATCAAATTTTCATTAAAGTGTTACAATATATGAAATCGATAATAAAACAAATTCCAAATTTTTTTTTCAGATGCACATATTCGGGTGTAAACAAAAGCTATCCAAAATTGGATTCTGGATACCGTTGTTTTAACACAATGCGAGATCTATACATACACTTATGCAGATTCTTCATTATTTAGTTTATTTAAATATATTACAGGGCTCTAATATTTGGTAGCAACAATTTGAAAAGTGAACCGATATTTATCGTGAACCAACGCAAAATGCCAAAACGAAATTAATAGTCCTTCTGGGCAAATTGCCCCTTTAGACTAGTTAAACATGTTTGTAGATTAAATCGCATTCTCTTAGTAATGCTGTAAAATTAGTAAGGAGTCAAAAAAGCCTTCGATTGCAGTTTTCTGCTATTAAATAAGTTAACATTCTTGATGAATTAAAATACTTCTATTAATAATAACAGGATAAGAATATTATTCGTTTAATTTTCAATTATTAACCTAAAAGAGACGTCAATCCCGAGTGGGATATTTGTCTTGAAACGGCATTTTGCATTGAATCACTATAAAAAGCATATCACTTATAAGTTTTGAGTAAGATAGAATATTTTGTATAGTTGCAACAATGAAATTTAGGATATTCTTTGAATTATCTAGGAATTTTTGAAGAAGTATTCGGTTAGTTTAGGTATTCTTCTGTTATCGGGACAGGAATCAGAAATATAGGCATACATGCATTATTGTATGGATGTATGTGGTCATGTATGCGTGGCTATATGTACGTACGTATGTGTTTGTGTGTACACACATACATAAATACACATACACACATACGCATTTGCATACATACATACATTTCTGAATCCGATCCCTATAACGGAAGAGTACCAAACATTATATGTGTGGCTTTGTATTCAAAATAAAGATACAGACGTCACATGAGAAGTCACATGTTAATTATTAATATATATACATTTTTTATATATATGCTGTATAATTTTTCGACTCGTACCAGTTTCAAATAATAGCAACAACTTATTAGGCATACAGCGAAAGCTCTAAATGTTCACTTGTTAAACCTAATATCTGCTGCTTGAAATTAATTTTATTAATTTAATAGATGTTTAAAAATCAAACAAAGAATGTGTTAAACCTAAGCCAGAATAAATATCTAAACCATAATTTATTACATGGACAAAGAAAAACAATTTATATGCTTAATAAATTGTGACAAAATATGTTGCGTATAAAATATGTCAGCAAACTCTGCACCACATTGTACTGAGAGTTTAATATTATGATCTTGCAATGGTTAAGAATAATATTCCTTAATACTTTTTATGTATTATGTACATTGAATAAACAACGAAATATTAATGCATCGGCATGCATTTACCTAAGTACTCATTAATCTCGCCAATGGACCTCTTTCATTAATTAAGTTGAACACCTGAATATTTAATGTAGTGGCACTAACGATTAGATCTTGCACACCTTTTCCAAATGAAGGTCATTTAAGGATGCTTTAATGCTTGGATATGCTGTGGTATTTTTAAGCATCACAGAAAATACTATAATATATCTGCATTATAATCATATGGGTAAATTATGTCAAATAGGCACAGATTCCTTCTATAAATGTGATAGAAATATTTGCCCTTTACAAAGCTGGAAACACATCAAACAAGATAGTTATTTAAAGCGCTTATGTATATAATAGGAGAGCTTACTGCTTATTTACCGTTCCTTATAAATCCGCAGCAGAGGAAAATGATGTACGATAACAAACGTAGTTTGCAATGTATTTCCTCTATTCCATAAGAGGGCACTAGCGACGAATTGCGTAAAACCGGTGAAAATTGGCAGTTACGCCAGAGATTGTATCCCTACGAACCAGATCCACAACTTTTTTTCCGTATGTAATATATATGTTACGGTAAAACACCGAAATCTGGAGAATGTCGACTTTCACCGGTGAATGTCAGCATTCACATAGTCGCTTGGTGTATGTCCGAAATATTTTCCAAAAGCTCTTATTTCTGACTTACACCAGTGAATGTCGACATTCACCATTTACTAATGGTGAATGTTGAATATATGAGAATATTATATTTTCTTCTCCGTAATTCAGTCCCGAAAAAACACACAAGTACTTAAAACACACAATACATTCAAAATGAGAAAGGAAAATAATAGAAGTTAAAAAACCTACTTAATTATACAGTACGTAATAAATGAGAAAATAAAATAATATTAATAAAAAAACTTACTAAATTATGTGATTCAAATCTTATTAATTGCAACAACTTAAACTATTATGAGACTTTGAATTGCACAAGAGGCCCTTGCTTTTACGACTGCATTTATGGGAAACAGCCGGTCGCCTCTCTTTTCGACCTACACTAGGGCATATCTGTGATTGTCGACGTACACCGGTGAGGGTCCGAATGTACAAGAATGCAATGTTATATTCGATCTTTTACCGACGTATTTGGTTTCCAATTTCGGTCCTTCACAGTAACATATATACAACACATTTTTCCTCAGAATTTTCTCTTCCAAAACTTCCTTCTCCTGCCCTAATTTTCTCTGCCATATTTAAGTAAATTAACGGCAAAGTAAAAATGACCGCATTTCTAATCGCATAAAACTTTTTAATCTAAAAATTGCCCTGATGGTAATAATTTAAATATTATTTGAAAATGGAATAGTAAAGTGAAATGAATTAAGTACAATCCCTGCTTATATGAAAGAATCTTCTTCCGCTGTTCCGTACTTATGAAAGAGTTCCTGTTAATCATAAAATAAATAAATGAGGGGGCTACTTCGGTAGACGGTTGCACAGACTTTTGGCGATTTACGTTGGCGCAATTGTTGGCGTGGTTTTTACAATCGTCAGCTATCTTGAAAAACGCTGCTTTTACGTATTTTACGCACAGTAAAGTATTCGAAAATTTAAAAAAATAAATATCGTTAAAAATAATGGATTAATTTTTCGTTGATAACGTCGTTTTTTAAGATGGCAGGTAAATGTAAATAAACACATTTACTGCGAGTATAAAATACTAAATTAAGGTTAAATTCTTTCTTTTATACAGCATAGAAATAGAATTAAAACACCAGAAAACATTGCGCCAACGTTTAGTTGGATTGAAATATTACTTAAATTGAATATCGAATTAAAAAAATCATACGAACGTTTAAAAGAATTCAAATATTACTTCAATTCAAATACTTTAAAATAAGTTTTATTTAATTATTTATTTTAAAACATAATTATTTATTTTAAACTATAATTATTTATTTTAAAACATATGTGGCAATAAATATCTCAGCAATTTTTGATTGTATCACTCGTTATTTTGTTTCAAATAAAAATGTAAAATTAAATTGATTTTTAATATTTAGAAGCTATAAATAATATTTAAAACATGGAATTTATGCATAATAAAAAGCATTATTTTTAAAATAAAATGACAACAAAGTATCGGTTACCATAAATAACTTGTCCAGCAATTTGTTTACCGTAAGTCGTATCGCTCGACAAAAAACAATCACCAAAATCTATGCAACCGCCTACCAAAGTAGCACCTAAATGAGTAATATAACGAAAATGTCATGAATCTAAGTGCTGTTAGTTTCTTAAATATTTCTTCTTCTACTTTAAAACTAACATTACACTGAATGTATGTGCGTTGGCATTAAATTAGAAAATACTTTGAAAATTCATTCACATCATAAAAAGAAAGAATGACCAATTGTGTAGAAGCTTAAAGTTAGAGTAAAGCATCCACAGAACTCCTGTCCCACCATTGACACTTATCCTTCACTATCTGTCTTTTTCAACATCTTTTAAATTTTTTTCATCATTATATGATTTGTCAGTTACGATTTTTCGAAAAATCGCTTTCTTTTAAAACAATTCCTTACTGTTGTCATTTACCATTTCCTAAATTCTGTCTTGGCTTGACCATGCTCTTGAAACCTTTGAGTTACAGTAACTAACCAAAGAAATGAGAAAACTAAAAACATTTGAGCTACCGATTTCAGTTTTCACGTTGAAAAAATAAATTTCATTTAATATTTCGAGATCTATTTTGATCTAAATTTCAACTAGTACTTTTATAAAATTCTGTAGTGATGATTATTCCGTCTTAAATAAAATGTTTTAAGAAAATTAAAACATTAGAATACATTTGCGCATTACAAATGAGGTTTGGCATCTTGTACACGAAATTATTTGAATACATTTGCATTTATTTCCTTTAAATAAAAGTGCTAAATATTGCGATTTATTGTTGAGGTAATGTAGATGAAACTTTGGCTATTACCCCCTCCCCCTGGTGTCGAATAAGCCGCTTTGAAAGATGAGAGGATAGACAGATAATGAAAGCTTCTCTCCTTTTTACCTTCAGGCATGAGGAGTCGATAATGAAGACCGTTTTTTAGCATAGCACATTTCACAGAATTGTAAAATTATTAAGACCTTTCTTTACAGCATCAAATCTATAACTTAAATCGGTCACATAATAATTTTGTATTTTGCTTATATTACACATTGCATACGCATAGATAGATTACAAACTATTTTCAGAGAGTTACAAACTGTTTGCTATTCAGTAAATATACTATAAGATCTAAAATTAAAAGATCTAAAATTAGATTTAGTATGTTGTTGTTGTTTCAAATCCCCTTGGGGTAGAAAAGCCTACACAAAGTCCAAGAGACCTTGCCGCACAAGCAAATCCCAGATGTCGTCCTGCTGTGCCGACAGCTGTCTCAGGGAGACGCCTATACATCCAGTAGGTGAGCGGGAGAGGTAGGGAGGGAACAGGCACACGAGGGGAAGGTCTTTTCTCCCTCTTTGAATTTCATGCATCGAAGATGCCCACTTCTGAATCTGGCCTTGGCCATTTAATGTTGTATAATTAATGTTGGTCTAGTCTATACTTAAAGAAATTAAGAGATTCTTCGAGCTTAATAATATAACACTTAAAATAAATCCTTAGCAAACTACTTACGTCATGATAAATATGAAATATATTTTGTTTTCTTGCATGGCTTTAATTTTAAATTCAATTTAAAATAAAGTGTGATACAACAATATTTACTGATTGCAGTTGAAATATCCTAGTGAAATACAGTTATTTCAAAGCTAGAAAACTGAAAAACTATGTAGCGAATATTCGCCAAGTTTTTATACGTAGGTTACAACTCTAGAAAAGAGTTAAAAATACTCTTTTATTTTATCTCAAAAATAGATCACCAGTCGGCAACTCTTGGGGGTGCAAGAAGCCTCCACTTGGGTTTAACTCAGAACAGAAAATACTATAGAAGCAACTAATGTTAAATAAATTTCATCAGCGGAAACTGCACAGAATCATACTCGCGTAGTTGGCCCTTAATTAAGAATCACCGACGTATATTAACAGGCACGTATTAAGTATGGCCGTAGAATAGCAAACTTTAACCAACACCAACAACGTGGTCGAAAGGCAGAACACGCTTTCTTACTGAGGTAACTCAATCCTCATCACAAATGGCAGTTTCTACCCTATTTACATAAAGCGTATAATACTGGAAACTCAGGAAAAGTTAGGTGGGAAAATAAGAAGGAAAGGTTTGTCTTAAAAAAATAAATATTACAAAATTTAAAAAAATATTAGAAAAATAAAGTAAAACCATACACACTAACTTAAAAAATTTTTATATAAATACACAACAGGCACTACTAAGGAAGCAAACTATTTAAACTGCTTTGTAATTTATTCGTAAAGGATGCAATATTTATTTATTATCAAATTAGCATTGCAATTTTTAACGACAATGCAATATTGTATTCTTGAGAACAGTCTGTTAACTTTTAACTGCAGCTGCAAAAGTATCATATTATGACGAATTTGGTACACAGATAGATGATTTTAGTGCAGTTATATATGAAATTGTTGCGGTTTTCTGTATAATATATCATGAAAATATAGAGAAGCTTGCCGGTAAAGTAAGAAAACAGGGCAAGTCTACTTAATGCTGAGTAAACGGCTATCTCATTAATATTGCGAGATATTGTCAAACTGACAGCGTTGACTAATTTTTGTCGCTAAAAGTTGCCAAACTTCGCGACCATTTGGCGACATTTGAATCTGGTCCATGTATCACCATACTATGCATTGTAATTGATTTCATATGCAACTGTAGCCGTACCTGGCGTCATATGCCTTCCAGTAATTTCCAGAAGCAGAAAGTACTAGAAATCTCTCGGCAGCCGGGTAGAATCTGTGTAAGATCGACAAGAGCATCAATTTGAACGCATGAGGAAATGCTATAAATGCTTAGACCCGCGATGCATCGGTTCTTCTTCTGCAACTTTAAAGCTCTTTTCCTTGGAGAACCATGATCCAGAATTTTCACCGTCATGTGTCCATGGGGCACCATATCAAATGGTCCAGAACAAATCGCACTACCTGAATGATATTCACGGTTTATAACGGGACTTGGATTTTGGAACAGTTCCACATATGTTGTAGTTTTTAGTTCAGCGTGACTTCGGAGTATTGACATATCTCCGGATTAGCTTCGCTCTTTAAATGCGTTTTGTTTAACGCTTTTAGTAGTTGGAAGTGTAACTTCTGAACTGTAATATTGTGAAGAGTTGTGCAACTATTTTGGTGGAATGTTCCAGAATTGCGAATTCTTTGATAAACATTTTTTGCTTTGTTTCTTTCTTTATCAACCTATCATCAGACCTGTGTGCATTTAGTCTATTACGAATTCGTACGCATGCAATGATGTTTTATTTCATAGATTTACCTGTTTTAACCATTTCACCGTTTTCACAGAGACAAACTCGTCAATTTGTAAAGTGTCGTCAGGCGTCAGCAACGAGACACACTCGTGGGATTAAAGACGGTCTGAATCTTTATGCGAGAGAGCGATTCGTCGCTTTATGTTCCCCCCCCCCCAGAATGCAGCGAAAATGGAAAGAGGTGATGGGTCTTAATTGGTGGCACTTTCTTCAAAACAGAGTTGTACCAGGAACGTGCAAATCAAAGTTCACTTGAAACGACAGAAATAAAAATGCTATTCCTCCCTTTCAGCTGACATTGAAATGGGAACTACTGCTCGCTTTAAAGCTCGTCTTTTGGGGATAGTGTTTGCTAATTTTCAAATATGAGACTAAGGAACACAATTTTTTTTTACCTGGGTAGGGTGACTCTGTATAACATTCTTGAGTGTGACAAGTAGGCAGGTCAAACTGATTTAGCCTAAATAAGTCTAAATATCTGGTGAAAGGGCTATTAAACATTTCTATCGTAAACTAAGGCCAATTTGACAGCAAAAAGATTATAATTTTAGGGAAAAAGTAGCAAATATCTGTGAGTTTTATGGACGTTGATATAGAGTTGACGTTTTTTTTTTGTACGACGTTGAAGTGGTTAAAATTTAACGGATTTAATTAGCTACTTACTTTTATTCTTTGCTTGTTCATGTTCATAGTACTATCTCAAATGTTGAAGGTTAACAAAAAAGACACTTAAAATGTTAAAGGAGTTCACGTATATTAATGTAAAATTCACTCTTGTTAAATAGTGCTCTTTAAAATGAATTCAATTTAACATTTTGAACTTATATTATGGAATAATCTAGAATCAATAAATTTCGCAATTAAGGCAAACTCAGACTGCATTTCTGTCATATAGAGTCTAACAAACAATTCTAAATACGGACTTACTACTGTATAATGAATGCAAATCTAGTCCATCGTGCAGGAGATTAAGATTGAACTAGGTTACAGAATGATTCTCCGCCCAAAACAATGGAGTTCTCCATTAAATCCTGATAACATCTTTGTGATAAAACCTCAACCAACTGCTAACAACTCTGCTCAGTTGAAACTTAGCACTAATTGCTCTCATTAGGTTGTCCTCCGTTTTATCTACCGTTCCAGTAATCTACGGCTATTTATGTCGGAGGGAAGCTATTTATAATTGCATATAAAATAACATTTGACACTTAGTCCTTCAGTAGCTTAACTATAATTTACTTGTTTCTAAATGTATGAAAGAGAATTACACCACATTGTCAGAGCTCAACAAGGAGGTTTTTAATTTATTCCCAGATACTAAAGTCCAATTTATATCACTTAATTTGCAATCGCTTTTGAACAAAGATTCGGTTTTTCTTCATGAGTTTCAAATTAACCTACTATTAAAATGTGCTTCTCATCTAGCTTGTATTTCCACACTAAGAAGAAGCAAATATTTGTAAAGCCATGCAAATAATCCTTTAATGTGATTATGTGTTACAAAAGCAAATATTTATAAACTGCTTCTGTTTTTTTTTATGATAAGTTAAATTAAATAGTACAGAGAAGGGGGTCTATAAACTGAGGTATAAAAGATTTTTTTTTCCTGTTTCGTTTTGGTTTTTATTTGTCACGGATAATATGCCTCCTGTTATAGACACAGACAAATTATTAAGGGTTAAGCAAAAAGATGGAATTATTTGTAGTTAAGATACGATTATATTAATCCTCTATTAATTTGATATGCATCAGATGAAGAAAGAATATCTGTGAGCTTTCAACCATCCTCATAATCGTGTTGCAAAATATAATATTTGCTAACAATAGTATTCTTTCAATGATTGCAGTGGATGCATATTATTACTTGCAGTGAATTCGCTTGCTTGGCGTTCTGTAGTTGATCTTCTTAGTAAGTTAATAGTACGCAAAGAAATTTTTTCTTTGGATGTCTGCTCTACATTTAGTTCCATTGGCGCCATTTTAGCTCGCAGGTCTACATTATATCAAAACCACATAATAACTGATGTGGAACCGGTTTATAAAGGATACGTTAGAGCATATTTGGCTGTAATTGGATTTTCATGTTTACGTTGTTCTTTTACTAAAGAAAGTCCCTCAGAATACTTGCAGTAAAACTTGGATATTATGCTATTAATTTATTTTACTACTCATTTTTCTGTGTTTGTAATTGTCAAAAAGAAAACCATTTTGAATTGTGCCAATCATTTTAAATAAATCTTCATCCAGTCTATGCTACAGGATTTATTTTTCAATTCAGTTTATTTTAAATTACGCAGTTGTAATATTCTTCTTCAAAATAGATAATATTCAATCAATGACATCATTTCCCTTCCCATAAACTCTATTAATTCATTGTATGCCATGAGTTAAGCAAATAAATATTACTCAAATAAGCTGATTGTATCTAGATCTTAAAGCCTGGAGGATGAATTAAACGCATTGAATTTTTCTTTTTTCCTCTGTGCAACAACCATAGATCAGCTTTTCTTCTAAATTACTCTTTGAAGACATACCTCTAAAATAAATAGATTTTATATACTTTCCTTTTCCTACTGGGAAAATCTCATAGCAAACTGTTTCCCTTATCGTTTTCACTCAGAAAATGTGTCTCATATTTTACTTACAGAAGTTAATAAAGTACGTTTCCAAATAAAGTTTCTAAAACTGCGATTCATGTTGCATCTTTCTGTGCTAGATATACTTCTTATTTCTGAAAGATATGTTGATCAATGTAAAAAAATACACTTTACAAAACTCATTACAATATAACATAATCATTGAACTGAAGTTGTTGAGACACAGAGAAAGATGGTCTTTTACATGAAACAGTACGTAAACTCCAATATTCATGCAGCAACGCCTTCGAAAAATGTCATTTCAAGAGTTTGTATATTTGCCTTCGGTGCAGCTCATGGATTGGCATTTATTGACCAATATATATATATACTATAGAATCAGTCATCTCTGACGTAGTAAATAACAAGTAAATTTATAGGGATGACGTTCATCGTACGTGCGTTACTGGTACAAGTAGTAAAACAGACTGGCTGGCAATCGTAAGACACAAGGTTGAAGGCATATCTAATTTTTCATGTTTCCTGGCTCCATAGACTCTGACATTTCCACATGACACCCGACTAAAATGGGATGAAGGATAAATTCGTCACTAATTGCATTTGGCAAATTGAATCTTCTTCTCCGTACAATCGCCTTTAAAGAGGGAAATTTAGTGCATTATCGCCGCGCCCGTGCATGACGTTTTGTGGCTAGTAGCACGGCGGGCTAGGAACATTATAAATAGGCGACAGGAGACATGACATCCTGGACGTTTTATCTTCGTGGTAAAATTTCACTTCGATATCGAAATGATAGACTTCCTCTCCTCGGATCACGTGCCTGTCCAGACACCACTTGGACAAACACACCTCAAAGGGTCCTCCTGTGAAAAAAATAACTGATTGGAATCTGTATCATAATATTATCCTCACCTGCAAATTCCGTCTAGATGATTTCAAATATGTTCAGAGTATTAACCAATCAATGATAATACTACTAAGGAATTCCGGAATTTCTTGGAGCAAAACATGCATAGCTTAAAGGATAAGTATGCACATGGCCCACACCGGGCTTCATCAAAGTGGAAAGAAAGCACAGAAACAAAACTTCGGATAATTTTCTACAGAATCTGGGACCTGATAGGGAAAACTGTAATCAACAGACTTATCCGAAAAATTAAAAAGTTTCTTCAGGAATATTGAAACGAAAACTGGTGTTCGTAGATCGAAAACCTAAACGTCAAACTGAAAGTTTCTTGACTTTCGTCACGCAACTGAAAACACATAGCAGCCAATCAAAAACGAATCTGCGTTCACGAATGAAGGGAAGCAGCTATCTTTACTGAACACCTAAATAAAGCAATTCAGGTCTAATACCCAGCAAACATGGAAATTAAAAATCAAATAGATGATTTCGTAGATGTTTCAATACATTCACATTCTCTATAAAATGTATTCCTTTCTTTCACCGAAGAACATTAAAGATATTATTAAATTTATATTTCCGAATGAAGGTCCAGAAAGTGAGAGGACAACCAATAGGATGCTAAAGAACCTCCCTAACGGATATCTAGTGAAACTCTATAACATCTACAATGCCTGCTTATGAATTAACTACTTTCGAACAAAGTTGCAGCATGCAGATGTTTTCATGATATCGAAACTACTGTAAATTCTTGAATTACATTCGTGGTTTAGACCTATGACCCTCCCATTCTGGCTGGAAAAACTTTTTGTACGTCTCATCTACAACAAATGAAAAAAGATCTCTTATTTCTATCAAACGAGTAGTATGGTTTGAGCAGTGAACTTTCAATAACTAAGCAGTTAGTAAGATATAGTGTATGCTCTGCTCCATAAATTATGTATGGCTATCGTGATACTAGACGTATTCAAAGCTTTTGACCATGTTTGGCATCATTGACTCATATTCCAGCTTATCATGATGAATTTTCCAATGATAATAATTAAAATTATTATATCGTTTCTAGAGTGTAGAACATTTTCTGTCATAAAAGAATACTGTGCTTCTGCATCAAAATCCATACGAGCAGGGGTTCTGCAAGGGGATCAATCCTGGAATCTGTTTTATGATTTATCCTGGAATCTGTTACATGAGAATGATCTTCCAAAAGCCTCCCAGGATCACAATGCATTGGTGCCGTGCTAGGCCAAGGGCACAGTTATTCTGATCAAAAATAAAAAGCAGAGTTTTGCCATAGAAAGACAGCAAAAGAACTGTATCTTCGATTGAGAAATGGTGTAAAACCTGAAAGATTCCCAACGACCCTGACAAATCACAAAATACAAGAAAATACAAGTAGGCTTACAGGAATGGTAATCTGTTTAATTTGTTGGGAAGACTTTCACGTATTGTTACTTCAGCAAAATTCTTCGGAGTAACGTCTAACCTTCATTTATGTGGACAACACAAATGAGTAAGATAACAAGAGATGTTCAGCATTATTCTTAAATTACAGTCACTCTTTTCGAGTGCTCGAGTTTCAGCCTGGCAAGGAAATGCAAAATCTATAGAACTGGTAAATCTATAGAAAAAAATACAAAATCTATAGAACTGAAATAATCTAACTCACTATTGGTCCAGGTTTCGCTTATATTTCTCCTGCATGGACAAATGCCAGCTGCAGAGATGTTTCCAAGCTTTAAGTCTTCGAGAATACGTTTCATCGCCTCATCACGAATGTTCCATGGAGCATAAGAAACACTAATCTACACAAAGACCTGAAAAATTGAGCAAGTAAGAGAACACTAAACAAAACGAATGAAAATGTTTTCTGTAAAGCAAGAACAGATAGCATGGACAAATTTCCATACTTAAATTACGAAGTGATACAAGATGGCTACTTTCTGCGCTCCCTTCCTTCAAATTCCTTTATAAGACAAAATGAATCGCAACTTGCTTACTAAGTGGCGCAAATCTCTTTATCCAGCCAAACTCACTGTAGTGCCATCCAGATCAGGCTGTCACGATACAGAAACTTTTCAGATGTGAAAATGCCTACCGTTTTCTCTTCACTTCTTTTCTTTATCTTTTTTTTAAAAAAGTATTTTCCTGAGGAGTTTAATTTGGGAATCAAAAGACAATTTTCTACGACAACTGGAAGCATCTGCGAAGTATATCGCAGCTAAATGCCAGTTAACAAATGAGTATCCAAGTAGCTGAAAAGTTTTTAGCGTCACTGCAAATATGAGTTAAGAAGATGGCTTTTGCAATGGAAAATATTTTTAATACACTTCAGAGTGTGAAGCCTAGTAATATAACTAAATGGATTTCGTGAGGATTGAACGATCAAAACGCAAATGTGCGACCAACCTAGGATACAAGGGAATGTGTGGAAGGACTTCCAGTTACTTGTAGAATGAAGAAAATAATATGAAATGTAACTTTATAATCTCAAGTCAGGATAAAGGTGCTTTTCGGGACACTTCTTAAGCATCCTTGAACAGTCAGTTATAAACAATGTATGTATTCAAAGAAAGTTTTCAGTAATATTAAGAAAAGTAAAGGCTCTGACAGACCAAAAGTTTCTAAGCTATGACTCCACGTTATCCGTTTCACTAAGCTTGATATACTATATCTGCATTATATACAAACAGTTCCTCTCCCAGATTTACTGATATTTAAGTGTGCACACCGTATCGCATTAAAGTATTAGAATATCGATATTTTAGTTGTAAAATAATTGCTGTTGTGCTACAGGTATTGTGGGAAAAGAATTCAATTACACAAATTGCGTCATTAAATTTCTGGGTGTTTGCAACCGTCTAGATATTAAATTTTTCCTAATCCTAATTAGAATCACTAATGAACATTTGAGTTTTTAAGTATATAACTGGTAGAATTTGAGGATTTAACAAGCAAACATTTCAGTTCAACGTGTTGTGAAAACCTTTAAATATCTTCGACAGGAAATAAAATTTCTCATTGTGTGCATAAGCCAAAAAATCAAATTTTATGGCAGTGGGAAAGGCAGATAAATTTGTCTTACGTACAAATACGGGGGGATTAAAAAAATTGGAAATGAGTGTTTGGGATTTGAATGTTGTGCTTATTGTCGCTGATGACTGTACTTAGAATGAAGATCATCAAGTGATTTATATAGAAATAAATGTAATTCAAAATACAGATATTTTAAAAATTTTATCCAAAGACGTAAAAAAGAAAAAGAGAAAATCTTATGTGTTGCCAACTTCGAGTACGAAAAAATATAATCAAGCAACAGTATAAAAATTTAAGTGTACTACCAGCTCTGCAAAGAATTCTTTTGATTAAGAAAAATATAAATCTTATTTCCTTTCAAAGTTTTGCTCCAAAATAATTGGAAACGTCTTTTGAAAATCCACTCAGGGAGTTATTATTAGTCTTATTTGTTCATGGGAGTCTTAAATTTTTTCAAAAAACCGTGTCTGCTTTTGGAAAAAAATACGTACTACAGAAATAGCTGTGAAGTATAAGGAACTGATAAACCGAATTCTATGACCTAACAAAAACAGCAACGCTTTTCTTAAGAAAGTTCACTTTCCTGAAATATTGTTAACAATGCAGTTAAGGTCCGAGTCCCGGTGAGGGCATTGCTCCTTTTTCACGTGTAACACTATTTATTTACTGCTATTATTAATAATTGCAACATTTTTACTCCTTATATTATTTCCTTTTCGAATTCTAGCAGTGCAAGTGCTAGTTACGTTTTTAACAGTAATTTCAGTACCGTTTCCACTTTGTTAACTTCTCCTATTATTGTTTTGCTTTCCCCTTGTGAAAGAATTTGATAAATTACCATTTTGTTAACTTTATTTCTTTAGTAAGTATATGGACAAATGTTCATTATGATGCAAGCAAAGGTACACATGTGGTCATTTTGACCATGTACGCACTTTCAATGTTTATTTACCTATTTTACTGTTTTTAAAAAACATCGTAAGGCAATAAAAAATTAAAGAACATTTAAATTAACAAACAAAATGTATTAAACATGGTTGGTAATAAATGTATTACAAATCTGAACCTTTTACAAAAGGAGAAAACTTGTCGTTACCAATTTTTATATATTATATACAGGTGCAATGTAAAGTTCACAAACTCCCTCAGTTCCTTTGCTCAAACAATGTTTCCAAAATCAGAACGTAAAAATTCCTGTTGGTCAAAATAACCGATGTGTGCGTATAGGATTTTAAGGCTGCTATTGCATAGATATTTTACTACTTTAATTACCCTTTAATATTTAAATTTACATCTTAACAGTAGCAAACATCAGTGGTTATAATTTCTTCCTCAGGTATTTTTTAACTTTTTAGACATAAAATATTGTTAGTCTTCCTTGAAAAACTTTTATTACTTACATAAGATAAGTCAACTGAAAAATTAAGGTATAAAATAATTTTATATGTATACATCCTTACAATGGAAAACAAACGTGGTTTATAATTAAATAGACGTAGACATTGTCTATTTAACACTAAGAAACACTAAGAAATCTTTTCCAAAACTCGCACATCATGGCATAAAGTGTTCAAGTTACTCAAGAGGTTTCCTTCGCTTGTTACTGCAGGATTGTTGTCTGAATGTCTGAGAACGGTTGTGCAATTTGTTTTGTTGTATCAGGTAACTCTTTCTACTTAACAAGAGCAAAATTATACTAATAACTGTCCAGAAAATAGTTCCATTAACAATGGCAGTATATATTCTTTGCTGCCATTCTTCGGTGAGTAGTAATTCGGTTGCGCGGACAGACAGAAAAACGACAGACACGTATGACTGAGAATTTTTTTCCCAAAACGTAAATGAATATTTACTGATACTTACTGATACTTGATGATTACTAGTGAGAGAATCATAGTTTTTTTTCTACATACGATCACGGCCTTAAAATAGTGTAAATTTCCTTATAACCTTTAAAATAAGAAAAACAAATTAGGAAAAATTAAATGCTCTGACTACCACAAAATTCGATGTCTACGTTCCAACAAACTTAAAAGTAGCACTTTATTCCAGAATTTAAAGAAAAACAGAGGAGACTCACTCATGCACACACGGCATGAAGAACATTAATAGCTAACGAAAACTGAGTATAATAAGATATTCTTTGCTTTAAAGCAGAACAGGCATGAGGTCACTGTGAATCTTACACAATTTAGAAAAGAAGGTATTGTTATAAATTTGAAGAGTGAAAGTAATGGCTTTAATCTTGTGCATAATTTGTAATTGTTTTCACTACATATTTATTGAATCAGTTAGGGTAACATGTCAGTATTAAGGTTCAAAACAGCATAAAGATTTATCTCAAGATCATTGGATTGCAATAACTTTTTTTATTTAAAGGCAAAAGAAAGAAAATATTACACTCATTTATAGAAATTTATTTTAAATTAACTTTACCTTTAAGCTAAAATTTGTGTACTTTACTATTGCTATCTGCTGTCTTAAGTAAACCAGGAATGGCTTCAGAGATTCACATAGCTTGCTCCAAACTCTGCTTGTTAAGATACAAATAAATTCATATTTTATACATAAATTTTATCTTTCGAATTTCTGGAATAGCAGTTATTCCTAGCGGTTAGAAGGTATCTACTGAGCACCAGTCATATTTAGTTGACCTGTAAATGGTTTTTAGATTTACCAGCACAGCATAGAAATTACAAGAATATTTGCAACAAGTGGGAGTCTTTAGTTGGCTACTGATAGAATCTCAATGCTTTTATATATAAAACCGTTCTGTTCACCACTCCTGAAATGAGGGATTATAGAAAGCATCTTTCCAGAGTTTCCAAAACTGGCGATTAATTATTGTCGGTTTGTTACCAGAATTTCTTCTAAATCATTGATGGGTAGTCCTATGGTCCGTCTGTACAAGGTAAAACGTTGCTCAACGACAAAGTGTTCTAATAATCATGTCGACATAAAAAATCCTTAACAATAAAAAAATTGGAAATATAATCAATATGAAACAGACGATAAATTAAGATTTCATGTTTATTAGAATAAAAGTGTATGTAGTAAGCTCTTTAACAAGAAAAATGTTTTAAAAGATTTATTTCTAATAATTCTCATTTATGATAATAAATGATGTAAAAAAATAAGTCATTCTGTTGTTTACATAAACAAATTACTTGCATTAAGGGGAAAATAATATGAAAAAGTATTCTATTTATAAAAAAATCATTCGGAATTTGAGATGTGAAATACAAATATTGCATCATAAATTAAATTTGTTAAAATAATAATAAATACTCCAAACATTTCACTTCCTATATTAGTAATTCAGCAAGCGAAACGCTGATTAACTAGTCGCCGTTGTTTCTCGAACACATTTTTTCCGTGATTTCGTTTTGCCACAGCTTTTCATGATTTTCAGTTTCATTGTCGTTTGCTAAATGTGGACTTCCATAATCTATTCCATCATGCGCAATGGTTAAGACTCCCGCTGCAGGCACCATGGGCATGTATCTGAGGTTTCAGAGATTTGTTTACTTGTGTATATGGACTGGTGAGCAGCCGCAAATGTTCAGAGATACTTGTTCAGCGATATGTCTGCTCGTGGAGACGGGCCTTTAGGATTGCAACTATAGAACTGCAACTGAATTTCAAACTGCTGCTAAGAAAGTTTAGCAAAGCTTAATATTTGCGAATTATATGTAACGTCATTTTTAAGAAATAAATTACATCAGTACAACTAATGAACAATGTTGTAATGAATGGCATCTAAATAAGACTGCATTCTTTTGATAATATTTAGCCCCATCAGTGGCCGAATGCTTAAGGCCGACGAATACTAATAATTTGACCTGGGTTCGACCTTCGCGAAGCGGCTGGATGCATTGTTGATTTTCGTTGTTTTCCCCATATGCAACGTGATTATCAGCCAGTTTCCTTTAGGAAACCCTCCACGAAGACATCCTTCCTCTTAGATAGATTACTTCTGGATAAATAACATAACCTGATAATATCTGTATTTGTAATACTCGCTTCCCAAAACTGATTTCGAAAGACGAATAAGATAACTGATGTTCGAATAACTGAAGTTCTTTAGTTCTAAGTTTGAACTCACTTTGATTTGCAACAGAAGAGAAACATGCCAATGTGATAATCAAAACTGCTGAAACAACCTTGTATTTGGAGTACATTTATTAGAACACGCAATCTATTTCGAGGGCAGCAACAGGTCCCTCGTCATCAGGAGAATGAAATTTCTAGAAAGGGAAAGCAACGTCAGTAACCGCTTTTATACCCTAGGGTAGTACCATGCGCGAGGAGGCAACGCCATCTATCGGCAAAAATAATAACCAAGTGTTATGTTAATATAATTTTAAAAGCGTTAGGAAGGACTGGATTGGACTTTAAATCATTCACTAAACATGCTAATTTTTTGTGAATATGAAATGCCTCAATAAAATCCAGTTCACCAATGGAAGAAGCTTTTTGGATAATTTTTGCAGATCCCAAGTCAAAATTATGATTAAATTTCCAACTATGATACGCTATTGAAGAATTATTAATTTCGCCTTTTCGGACCTAAGATTCATGTTCCTTGATACGAAACTTTAACGCTCTTTTTGTTTGGCCAGTTCATGTTTCTTGATTTCAAACGTTAATGCTATTTTTGTTTAATTCTTGGGGAATTTATAGTATATCGTGTTAGCGTTGCTTGAGATATATTGGCCAATATATTGGCTTGAGATATATCTCTTCCCCATGTGGTAATATGAAATTATCAGTTATACTTACATTATAATATAATCATCAATTATATCATCTTTATTTTTGTAAGAAAGCGCTTGAGGATTAAGAATTCCAAAAATTCTTTTCACGTAAATACGTAATACAAGAAACGAAAGGAATAATAATTTGGATGAAAACAGAATCTTCTTTCTAGTAGCTCAAGTTACTTCAGAAATATCTAATTTGGCCGTATACGCAACATAAATAAGAAAAATAGTAGATAAGAAAAGCAGTGGATAAGTTAAATTGTTTGAGTTTAGCTGAATTATTTTCTATTATGTCTTGCAGCTCTGATTTACTTAAAGCACCGCCAACTAGATTTGCCTTCATTGCTTGGAGTGTAGTCACGCAATCAGATATAAACTGTAATTCTCTTTGCAGGGCACATTTCCCTAAGGCATTATAATCCTGTCATCGGTGCATCGTTTTAACGTCTTAACGTTGAAAGGTCGCGATATTCCAAATCCGCTAACGCAGCTAAGAATGGCACAACAAACATAGCAAGAGCAGCGGCAAATATTTACAAGAGGATTAAATTGAATGGGGTCCGCTGGATGCCAGGGCTCGTATATGGCGCAGCTGCGAAACAGGATTAAGTGCGTGAGGGGAAGGAAAAAAATAGCAGCAAAAATTAAACAAAACTCGGATTTCGAAATGACATGTTGAGTTAGTACGCGGTTATAATAAAATGAGAAGTATGTTTCGGCAAATATTTATTAGCTATACTCTTTTTTACCCAAATTGTGAAATGTATTAAACTTTGCTCCACGCAAGTATTAAATATTTAGAATTTTTGAGAAAAGAACTCGGTTTTAATATTTACTGTGTTCATATGTTGTCCTCAAACACTGAGTATTAAAGAAGTTTATTATTTATGGACATAAAACTCTCATGGATGAATTTTAGATCATTATTTTTCTCAGTAAATAACAATTTTTGAAACGTATGTCAAATTTTTCAGTTTAAATTCCCTGTTCTGTAACAAAACTATTTTTTCCCAAGAAACGGTTTCTTGCCTTAGTTTAGTCAGTATAAAACAACTGTTTTTGAATCCTGAAAAAAGAAAATAATTTAATACCGTTTGCTAGTCCACATTTTTATTTATTATTTTATAAATTGTAGTCCAACATATGCATAGAATTAAAGCTTGCTGTTTTCTGGAGATTATTACGATTTCCAATCAATAGTAAGAAACTCAAAGTACTGTACGTGTGTTACTTTTTGTTATAGAATGTTGTTCTGTAGCAAATTTTCATGTAACACTTAATTATTTAAGTTTGACTTAAGATTAATTTTCATTATTCTAAATTTATGCTACACAACGTTATTTTATTTAATATCTTGTATTTATATTTGCTTTGGTTTAATTTTAATTAGTGGTTTTGGTACTTTAAGATTTGTACGTCTCTTCCACTGGTTACTCGTAAACGCGTTGAAACAGACAATGGAATTAGGTGCTTTCGTAGGTAATAAACTTGATTTAAAATTACTTAACTTAGGTTGATTCTCATTTAACTTATATCATTGGATGCAGAAAAATTAGCCTTTTAATTTAAGAGTACTTTCAAGTCTCTAGCTTAAACAGTTTTTAAGTTACAGTTAATTATTCAACGAATTTTT